>JAGVSP010000045.1:0-132711 GCA_022494985.1 Micrasema minimum | reverse complement strand
AACTTCAACACAGTTTTAAAATATAACAGTTATAATTTCATTCTTACGATAATAAAATGAATTGAATTTATTATTCACACGTCATACATTTTTTAAGGATATCTTTTTACAGGTGGTAAAGTAGTACCAAGGTTTATTAAAATCATTTTTAATTATTTACTAGTTAATCGTCATACGACCGGCCGACTAGTCTCAACTCTTATGACACCATCATTAACGTAATGATAATAATTGATCAAGTAGTAGGTTTAAATTAAGAAATCTTTTTTTATACCGGTTATTTGGTATGTAAGATTAGCTTTACTTATAAACATTAATTTTAGAGAGAAAAATATATTTCATGTTTGATTTTTTTAATTCTAAAATATAGAAAAACTAACAATGGAGTTATCGAACTAACTGTTATCAATAGAAAAGCGAATTGCTAAATATTTAATCATAAATCGATATGGGAAAAGCAAGAAATGTTATCAAGTTTTATGTACAAGGTTTCTTGATTTTGCTCATTAAAAATATAGTTATTATTGATATTTCAACAGAGAAGCTCTGGAAATAATTTTTGGATAATCTAGGCGTTTCTACAGGGCTTATGACCTGTCATTGGCTGGGTTAAGTGGCCACTTGATATCCTATTCGCCCATCATCTGAAAATCATATATATATAATTTTTGAAACCTTGTGATATTTTGAAATCGCCTTCGTCATTCCGATATCGCATAGCTATGTCATTCCGATATCGCATAGATATTCATTCCGATCGCATAGCTATGTCATTCCGATATCGCATAGCTATGTCATTCCAATATCGCATAGCCTCTGTTGTGGAAACTGGTAAGCATTTTAGCAATCTTCTTTGTTAGCTGTGGGTAAGACTCGAAAAGTGTTTAATTACTTACTTTGATAGGTTATAAGCCCTGTAAACGCCTAGAAAAAAATCATTTCCAGAGCTTCACTGTTGAGATATCAATCATGATTGATATTAGCCCAACACGGGTGTAATCTTCCAAATGAAATCACCGCACTGGCCACGTACCTTGGGATGGCTATTACCTATGTAACTTGCTACTACTCGATAGTAAAGCTTCGAAAAAATTATCACAAAAGTATATTAATAAACTATTTTCTAGAGAAAAAGCGCTACCGTTTTTTTTTAAAGTCATGTTTTCTCTGGAAAAAAACAGTTTTTGGTATTTTAAAAAATTACCAGAATAACTTAAGCAAAATAAAAATAATTAGTAATTAAAGAACTCATGAAATTTAAGAAAATTATAGTGGCAATTTTTATTTTATTATCTTACTTTTTCGTAAAAATAATGTGTGCCCTGCTAACGTGGTCGTATATTATAATAATAGGGCAAAACACGATAAGTACGAGTTTTTTAGTTTGCCTTTTAAGCGATGCTAAAACAGTTTAAATTAATGCATTATTGAATGAAACATGATTTTAAAAGATAATTTGTCAGCAGGGGTCGATACAACCTCCAAAGTTAATTATTACTTAGTGTCTAAAATAGTAAAATAATATCATCAACTGATAGTTATCTTCAGTGACTCGACAGTTTCGGATTAACGAAGGTTTTTAATTTTCATCAAAGCAATGCGGATTTTTGTACTTGATCATTGAATTGCTTGTAGGTACCTACTTCGTATTTTCATTCAAACGTATGCAATACTATGTATGTAATATAACAATATAATCCATACTATGTATATAATATTAAGTAAAAACAATATAACCAGTTTGAGAAAAAAAACATAAAAACACAAAGTAGGTAGGTGTCCGCCTCGTAGCATAATGGTAGCGCATTTGGCTACCGTGCTTGAGGTCGCGGGTTCGATTCCCGCAGGGGGTCAACATGAAATATTTATCTACATGAAATTTGCATATTAATATTTCATGTGTGATACCTTGGATCATCTTGCCTTCGTGTAATAAAATGATCAAGATACACTGCACTTGGTGTACCGATGCAGTGCCCTATGCACCATTGGGTGCGGATAAGGGAAAGTAGTAGTAGTAGTTAGTAGGTAGGTACTATAAACCAGAAATAAAATACAAAAAACACGCAATTCACTTCATGAAAATTGATTGAAAAATGATTAAAATTTACGTATTTTTTTTACTAACAATTTCATAAATCAAAATGAATTTATATTTACAGATCGATTTTTAACTAGGCAGATGCCTTCGCATAATGCTTTCGAATCGCGAATTTTGCCGTCGCGAATTTATCTCAAATGTCAGTGATACATGTAATAATATATTTATTTATTTATTTATATTTTAAATGTTGTGCACACAGTAATATGTTAGGTACAATGAACTTAGATCAATTTAAGGTAATATATACAACATAACGCCAATTACGTGGGCAACACAATGTACAAGACAAATTTCTGAAGACATGAAGGATTGGATCAAATTGCAGTAAAGCTAGTCTTAACAAGAAAAGTATTTTATATCACGGTCCATTACGCGGTGATGAAGAAAGTTGAAGCCATTAGCAGTCTCGTCTTCATAACTCATTACAGGTTCTGAAAACTTCTGTGGGGGTTTAGAGATTCTACACACTTGAATCGGGGGTTTAATATATATATATTAGGAAAGGGTTTTATAGTCCCAGACAACAATTTTCGAAATTTAGGCAAAATAATGTGAGAAATTATATTTTTCACAAGCAACTATTGCGCGATGATTAAAATACATCTTTTCAATGCCATCGATCCCTCACACACCTTAGTAATTGTGAAATAAATAGTCCAATTTATAGATGTTTCGAATATTATGGTAAGTAGGTACCTATATTTTTACAGGCCCATTTTGACGGTATTAATGTAAAATTTTCACTGTATTTTTCAAATGAAATTGCGTAGAAGTTATTTCTAAGAAACGAGTTCAAATTAAATTGAATTTATGAAATCTTTTATTTTAAATTACATTATTTACATTATATGTTATTTTTCCATTTTTACACATGTATTTTTCCTTTTGCCAGTACACTGTTGACCTATCACAGTGGGCCACAAAAGGCTATGCCTTGGTGGGATTTTTGTTTATGATTCTTTTTTAATATTCATGTGTTTTTAACTTTGTAAACAAAATATTTAACTTTTGAAAAAAAAAAACAAGGAAATAATAAAATAACAAATACGTAATTATGTATTTGCCACATACTGTAACAATATGACTTATCATGCTGTCTTAAAATAATTACATTTATGATAGATCCAGAACACACAATACAAACAGGAAAATGTTATAACAAGGAAATTTAAAATCCTACAACGCTAGGTACAGCAGAGACACACTAATGTAATACACTCAATTATTTTCTTTACAAGTCATAATGTTATTATTTCTTTACAAGTATTTTTTATTTCTCACACAGTGACGGTGCACATTTTACCGTCCACTGACTGCGAAACGATAGATAACACCTATATGAAGGCTACATTTCTTGAATTATTTTCTAAGTATGGCTATTTCGTTTTCGAGTTTGCGTTGACATGAAAAAAGCAAAAATATTACGGAAGTGTCAAAATAAATTAATAAACGGAACAATGAGCAAAGTGGGCGACCCATCACATTTAGGCAAACTGGTATAAGATGATATGATCAACAAAAACCGTAAATTCCAACATACCAACTGTTTTCTTGTAGCAAAAGAAAGACGAAAGATATAAAAGAAAAGTGAGGTTAGCACAATAAAATCCTGGCGCTCATAAGGTATTGAAGGAAAATGTGCGCTACGAAGGAAAATGTGTTTTATACAGAAAATGCTATGCCATCAGAATATTTTTTGTACAAAAATACAAAAAATATCCAAAACATAACGATAGCGTAATTTACATAAAATTTTTGGGTACAATACAGAAATTATAAAAAAAAGTCGGTATTCCTAAAAGCAAAAGACTACAAAAAGCTTGATAATTATTCATTAAACCTATGATAATAGTTTCGAAAATAATAAGGCGGAATTTATAAAGAAAATATTTACCTAAGTTTGCGGCAATACTCAAGTTAGATTCGTTCCGGAAATGGGGTATTAAAAATATCCATAAGAGATAGTCAAAATTAAAATCGTCTCAATCAAAATGCATAAACACGAAACGGTTGTTTATTGATGGTTAATATTTCGCTGACGCGCGACGACCGACGTCGACGCCGACGGTTTAAAGTTAGTACACGATTAAATCGTGAGAAATTTGTATAATATTCCAGATGTAAGTACGTTAGGGTAGTTGGAAGATCCACCCACGTAGGGTCGGCGAAGGGAGGCAACCAAGTTTTACAGCGACCGTAACGGGGGGCTGTAACCGCAGCTCTCGCACCCAAATGCGCACTTAATACGGAACCGAAAACTGTACAGTTTGTCAAAAGAGAATATGCGCGATCGTTAATTATTATCGTAATATTTGCACACAGGAAATTGTTAATATAGCTACTAATGTAAATATGTTATTTGATTTTTACGTTTTTAAAAGCATTCAATATATTAATACCAACTTAAACATTTCCATAAAAAACGGTAACTGTCAGGTCAGCCAAACGTCACGCCGACCATTCAATATTCCATACAGTTTTCGCTTTATACGGGACAGTTTGAAAACTTTACAAGAAACTGTACAGTATTCTGTCCCGTAAAAGCGGTCTTTATTATTATTTCAAAAAATTTGGAGAAAGAAAAAAATTCGTCATTTGGAAGACAGCTAAAATCGTATTTTTTTTTAAATTCGTCATTTTTTATTTCTTTTTCTTATTGAAACATTAAATTTTAAAATGGAGATAATCTCAAAAAACAAATGTCGATCGTGATCGGCACGCGTTTTTCATAAACACTTTACATAGACAAGTTTAAAGAAATAGCACCCTTCAAAACTCGTCTATTTGGTTTGAAAGACGAAGAGTAAATATAAACTTTGCCATTGATCCGTAATCTAACCGAAATTCGAAAGGGTTTAACAATCCGACCCGAATTATTTAATTTGTTTTGTGGTTTTAGTGTTTAACCTCACAAACACGAAACGTGACGCGTCACAGGCGAAAGGAATCAGTAAAACAATCATTGGAACTAGGAACAAGGGTTGATCCTTCGTCCGCTGGGCGTAAAGGACGAGTGTTCATTTTTACGCGACTTTAAGGCGAAAAGGTGGCATGGCGGGAAGCTTCCAGCGAGAGTCACTTCCGTGATGTGATAAAAACGACCGTTACATTTATTATGCGGATACCGGGTACGTTAAGATTGTGGACGGAATACGGAGCAGCAATACTAGAACCTTAGCAAAATGTAACAGTAATTTTTTAATAATATATTTTCTAAAAAGGACGTGTTACCGTCCTATTTGGACGTGGAATTTTGCGGATTTCTTCTAATAGTAAAGTGTCGCTTTTTGCTTCAAACAATTAGCGAGTACAAATTAAATTCCATGGTTCTAAAATTGATCTAAAGCGCACTTTAGACGGGACCGTAAACTGTACAGTTTCTTGAGCAGTTTGAAAACCGTCCCGTATAAAGCGCAAACTGGATTAAAAACTGTACGCAAGAGTCAAATTCACACTGTACCTACGCTAAATTCATACATTTTTTCACACAGTTTCTGCGCGCGCAACACCCGCGGCAAATGCGACAGTATAATACGTATATATATTCAATAGTAGGTATGGGTAATATTACAAATAAACTTTGATAAACTTTTATGATGGGGAATATGAATATAATGTATTATAGATTGCACAGATTACTGTCGTATAAAGTGCGCTTAAGCTGAGTAATGAGTATTATTAAATTCAATTTAATTTCAGGTGCGCATTTATTTATATTCAAACGCAGCGCGTAGAAATATTCTAACATAGCTTAAGTTCATTTCGGTCCAGGTATATTTTCGATGACGTAAAATAAACGTTGATAATACATAAATCTAGAAAACGGAAACAATATAAACTATACGGAGAGGTCATAGTTTAAAAAGCGAGCGCGGTAATTTATTACTGAAACAAATGATAATAAAACATCGGAAAGGCTAGAAACCAATTTCGGGGTGGAAATAAAAAGCGGTTTAAATTTTACACCTTACAAGCTACAAATAATACACTATCAACACGTTACAGGTGTACGCGAGTTACCTAACTCTATCTCTTCCCTAACTAGCTGCTCGGGACTGGGAAAAATATTCATTGTACACAAAGATAGAGTCGCAATCGTTGCTTTATTTTGAACTAACATAAAAAGGAAGAGAAATAAATCGTAGGTGTGGAATGGGGTACATATCACGTAAACAGGTTACGTAAATAGAAAACGTTTCATATTTTCACATGAATAATGGCTGTTATCTAAATATCGTTACAGCGCAGTTCACCTGGTAAGTTGCACCATTTGTCGTTTTTATACTCTAAACTACTTCTACTACTCCATCACTTATACCATCACAATACATATTTCATATTGACCCCCTTTGGGAATCGAACCCACGACCACATTCATGCGTGGTAGCCAAACGCGCTACCGCCATGCCACGAGGCGGGCATACTCTTTAAGTTGCAACTGAAAAGAGTAAGCTCTATTGATAGTAGTTATTTTTATTATTATAGTGATTTCTCCAAGATAGTAGTGAATAACGTGTGGCGTTATAGACGAGTAGTTTATTAAATCATTTTTATAACAATCAAATTGTAACGAGTACAGATATCGCTGGAATGGGATCTCAAAAGATAAATATACCTATTTATTATTAAAATATATATTTGACTATGCTTTATACCTGCTGGCTTATAACGTTTTATTACAATCATTATCTAGTTGAATTTTTCCAAACTTTAGTGTAAAGAGTAACATAATATGCCATCTTTTATAAATATGCAACCCCTATAAAAACATAATATTCTGAACGTTCACTATAAAAAATAACAACACAAATACGTGCCTATGTTCGATCAAATCCCCGCATTTTTCGTCTTTTATATTACGCCCAAATATTCGTCAACAATATTTTAAAGAAAATATGATAATGTTAGCGTTAGTGTTACGGCGCATCCTCTGACAAGGAATGCGAGCAGTTTGATGGAACTTTTGTGTGTTTAGTGCTTATATTGCAATAAAGGCTGGTATTATTATTAATTTATTGTTAAGCTGGCTACCGACAGGGCACTATCACGCAAAAATCAGTGGATGGGGTAGATTTCTGATAGCACACCCGACAAATATCAATGTGATTGAAAGAAATGGCAAGAGAGATTTTCGTCAACGCTGGCCAAGTCAATAGGAGCCATTGGGTTGGTAAATCAGATTTTTTTTAAACGTGATATTTATGTGGTTATGTCCGGGTTAGTTAGGTAAGTAGGAAAATCCTTGCATGATTAATGATTCTGTACATAACTCAATTACCTAATAAACTAATTATAACATAATAAATTAATTTTTACCTAATTAACTAATTATAACCAACGTGGCATTTATCGAAGAGGTGGGCAAAGAATATAGAAAGCCACACCCCACTATCATGGCTGCTGGCAGACATCCCTTCCACAGATTTTAAATAGCCAAAAACGCCAGATAAAATTTTAAGCCAAACGACGCGGTGTATTGTTGTGGTATGCGGCGGTTGAAACAGAATAATTATAACATTTATGATGTACTACGCAGTTCTAAAGGAATCTGTTATAAGTTAGGTACTTTGATATGGTAATACAATGGTTGGTAGCAGCGAAATGTGACAGCAAAGGAAGTTCCACAAATATAATTATAAAGTGTGATATAAAACGCTCAGGATGCTGGGATGAAAGATGGAAGATGTGGATTTATGACAGTAAGTCAGCTGACAACACTTATTGAAATTTGAATTTACCTTACAGTTGGCAGTTGAAAATAAATAAAATGTTTAAATAAACACAATGAACACAATTTTTAGAGGTAAAGAAATATAATTGTTTACTGTATTGTTTGTATTTGATTTGTATGTTTTATTTGTATGTATGTTTTAAATAAATATTTTAAATATGTAGATTTATTTTATAGAGCTCTATAGTAAACAATTAGTAAAATCAAGCTGGATTCTTTTTCATAGCGATATTATTATGTGACAACAACTGTTTCACATTTTCAATGCAATTCGAAGTGCATTGTAAGGGCAGTTACAATCACAACTGAATAAAAAATTGAGTTTTATTTTATTAATACAGGGGTGCTCGGAAAAACGGCAACAAACATTGCACCTATACATATCTATGACACCAACGAGTGCTCAAAATTTTACCAATGATAGTTCGTTATACTGTTTATCTTTACGTTGTAAAATGTAAAAAAATGGTTTTAATCGTACGGCAACATAAAAAAAAAAAACATGGAAAGTCTTTACTCGGTTTGAACGAAACTCACATCGCAGTGGCAAAAAAATGGTTGATGAGTTGAACATATCCAGAGAACGGTTGCAACATATACCAAAAAATGATCTTAAAATATAGCCTTTGATGTTTCAAAGGACACACAATTTCAGGCTTATGCCCACTTTATATGAGACAGTTTCTTGTTCAGAAAACTACACAGTTTCTTGTTCAGAAAACTGTGCAGTCTGTCAAACTTCTGTCAAAAGACACGCTAAATATATGTATTTTTGAAACGCGATTGTAAGTTATTATCGTATGTTTGCTCTCAGGAAATTGTATATATAATTTAGCTAATTATGTATATATGTTATTGTTTTTTTACGTATTTAAAAGCATACAATAAAACCAATGTCTATTTAAACGTTTACATAAAAAACATTGACTGTCATGTCAGCTTAAATCTGACACTAGCACACAGTTTTTCATGCAGTTTTACCTTTATACGGGACCGTTTTCAGACTGCACAGAAAACTGTGTAGTAAACTGCGCCATATAAAGATAGCTTAAATAGAGAAAAATCATGCTGGATAGAGCGAAAGAGTTTCTTAAAGAGCAAGTTAGTTGCCAGTTGCTGAGTAACGTCGTATCTCCAGATAAGCCTCCATTCCGAAATTGAGCAACAAGTAAACAAATCAATTTAACAAACTTACTTGGCAAAGCGGTCACAAAAAAATTAACATCTCAAATTGGAGGGCAAGGTGATCAGTCTTACGCTATAGTGCCGCTCCAATGTATCACATATTAAATATTTTTATGTAAAAAAAATGCTTTTGAATAGATTATTTATATTGACCACATTAGTCGGGAATCGAACCCGCAACCTCATGGATGGTACACCACGAAGCGGTCAGAATAATACTATAGTTTTTATAAATTACTTAAACCGACGTACATAATGAATGTTTTTATTACTAGGTGTATTATATCAACATACTATTTTACATACAAGATTCCACGTCTGCTAAGTAAATATAATCTCAGAATTAGTTTGAAGTGCCCTCAGAAGACGAAACAATCGCAAAGAAAACAAAAACATCGTAGACTAGAAACGTGCGTTTGATTTAACCTAATTTGGCAGTTAATTAAATAGCGAGTTCCACAGAATAAACACTATCTCTGTAAATCGTTTGTTTCATTATTATTGTATTATATTATTCACTAAGCCTGGTATTCCGAACCTGCGGAGTTACAAATTGGCGGGGAAATTTGTCGGATTTCACCTCAGGCATTCAAAACATTCCCCAATCCAATTCATGGGGTAGGTACTCCCGCTATCAACAATCGACAACCGAACAAGAAAACCTTATTACTTTCGTTCTTTATAAAGCTCAGCAATTTTCTGCATCACGTCGACGAAAAATTTTCGCGGAATTCGATTTCTGAAATCGCTTTAAGTTAAATCTGGCGTAGATGGAAGCTCAAAAATTTAAATTGTATTACCTATATTTATCGATAAAAATAAATAAAAGTACAAACTAAGCGAATGGATTCGAACGATGGGAATAAATTAGTAGGTAATTAAGAAAAATATACGCGCAGTATAGGCAATGAGATTTTTTTCTTCTAAATAGTAATTTGAAATGAAACTGAAATTATTTCTAAACAAAAAAATTTATTATTTACAATTCTTTTCTAGAGATAATATTTGGCTTCATTAGATATTTATTGCCAATATCATCCATAATCTCCTGTATTCGTTATTTCCTTCATAAAACCGTGAAAAGGGCAGATTGGGTATGTATTTTTCATCAGCTGAACTTTATAGACATAGTATACAAAATAATCAACTAATATAACAAATATTTTTAAAATCCCATGATTATTGATAGGTAAAAAAGAGGACAAAAATAATCAAGCTACAGGACAATATGATAGCTCTGTAACTCTGTAAGTACATTTAAACCTATAGTTTAAATAAGTAAAGCCTGTAAGCATAAAAGTTAACGCACTCAGAATATTTGAGGCTTTGTGACAGTATGGAATTCCTATCGAGAGCTTTCTTCATATTCGTAATTGCGCGGTGCAAATTTTTCTACCTACTAAAAATCCGGAAGTAAGGACGATAAAACGAGGCCTTTACAAGCCAGCCGCACCCTTGTACATTTTTGCAGCCTTATCGCTGAGGCGAAGTTAAGCGATGTTACTTTACCTACCCGTTGAAAAGGTCCTTTGACGGAGCAACGTTAACGATAATATTCTTTAATGCGCCTTTGAAAGTTGTCTCCGAGAATGAAAGATAAACATTTTGTGCTGTCTTAAAAACACATCACGATATCGTTGATTTCATGAAGACACATAAGCTACGATCTTCTATAATTGTTTCAGGATTACACTTCAATTAATTCTATTAATTCAAAGTAAATGACTCACCCATACACATCCATTACGTAGGTAATTAAAAAACAAGATGTGATGATTACCTGAAACAAAAAAAAAAACATTAAAAATTGCTTTTAACATATTAAAAGCGAATACTTACGACGCGACGCTGTTTCAATAAAATAGTCAGAAATTTTCAATTTTACTCTTGTTACATTTAAAAAATCTAAATAAACTAATGAATACAGTCTTTTTCTTCTTCTGCCACCACGTTCGCTTCTATGTGGAGCATGTGGACATCCCTAGATCCCTTCAAGAGACCCTTTCGTTAACCAGTTATCTCGAATTCTCCCATGTTAGGCCAGCACCCATCAGCTCCACAGAATACATCCGTAAGATGGTCATCGACGGTCTACCAGGATGGCGGAATCCTGCAGGAGTAAAGAATAGGCAGTTCGGGTTCAAGCTCTCCCGAACATCCGTAGTACATGCCCAAGCCAAGTCCACAGCCGCAACATCACTTATTGGAAGTTGCTGCATCCGTTCCCGACCTTCAGCGTTGGTTATGAAGTCAAGCCACCTAATGCCTAAATCCTTCTCAGACACGTGTTCTCAAAACTCAACAAGCGAGCATTCTGATGTTTTGTGAGGTGCCAGGATTCACTTCCATATAGGAGCACCGGCACAATACATGATTTAAAGAGTCGGCGTTTAGTAAGAATATGAATACAGTAGGAACCTATTTTAAAACCAAACGTGACGTTTTCTGTCTTGTGCGGGAATGGATTTCAGATTCTGGTGAAATAATATACTGAAAAAAGCTTTGACCTTCTCGAATAGTATCTTGAAGAAAAACTGAAACACTGATTTATTGCGATAGATAAAAAATAATACAAAGGTCAGCATGGCAACTTCGCCCCAATAATAGTTGACTGGTATAATATACCACGTATTACGTGTTTGTGTTTCGTGACATTTCTTTTCCTTCTGACTGTCATATTCCCGACTGTACTCATGTTCCCAGCTGCAACCTTTTCCTGATTGTAATCTTGTACGTTCTATATAGAGATATCTCTATAGTGACATTCGTATGAAGCACAATACAGCCTGACAAAGAAAGAACTATAAGTACAACACAAGGTATCTCTATACATAATATTATTACTTATCGGCACGTGCAGAAGTTAGATTATGCAACGTGAAATAAGTTTGTATCGTATTCGAAGATTCAATTAAGAAGTTACTGGAAATTTCTATTAAGAGGAAAATAATTATTCGCCGAAGAAAATGTTACTGGCGAAAAATCAAAGAAACTTATATAAAAAGTGGTTTTACTGTTTCGTTTTCGACGTCATGTTCTAACAATGATTTTTTAATATTAGTGTATATCAAACATTGAAGAAGGATGTCAACAGATGTATAAAATACTTCGACAAGCCAGTCCCCGTTATAGAGGAAAACATCACAAACCCCAAGCTTGAAAAAACAAGTTTCTGTGTCTATTTAATAATAATTAAATATTTTTGTGATAAATCTCAGAAGATAAAGGTTAAATGGCCAGATACTACAACGAAGTGAAAATTTATACCAAAAATTCATTATAATGAAAAATTATAACACGAGACCTTTAAATTATAATACGAAATCTAAAATCATTTGTACAAAGCCTATAATTTATCACCTACAATATTCAGATAAAATATGATAATATTATTTCAGTCAGCAGGTAAGTACTTCTGTAGGTATCGCGTAAACAACCCTAAAATACGTACTCTTTCAGGCAACTGTTTAGGGTAGACATTAATGCCAATTTATAAGGGTTTGTTTACAACCGGTTTATTCGGCTTGTATAAAAAAATAAAAATAAAATAAACTGCAAGGTAAAATAAAGAACCGTTAAGTTTCTAAAAATAAGACAGCGAAAAGAACGATGCAACTCATAACAAGAGCGATCACACTAAACTTCTCACGACTTAAATAATAAAAATTCATCATGGCGTGTGAGCAAAGTTATTAAGTACGCCATTTTGTTAAGCTTTTCCCGCCATTTTGTCACAGGCAATCTCCGTGCAGTAGGTACGGACGGTTCAACGTTCTGACAAATAATATTACCAACGGTCTCAGGAATACTATTCGACCTTCCGGCAGAGGTCATCAACGGAACTATTTAGTATCGGAAAACAACGCGGCCTTCAGTTCTCCCAGAGAAAAGAAACATTTTAAATTTCATGATTTGCGAAAACGATTGGGAAATTGAAAGCTTCTGTGTTCAAGTAAAACTCGCATTCAGTAATAATTACTTTTACTTAGTAGGTAAAAGGGAGACTCTAAGAAAATTTTCAGTCCTTACCTACTGTTTTCTGCGTGGTAGGAGCTTTAGTTTCCTTCTGGACTTAAAACCTTGTATTCATTGCGATCCGCCATCACCTTACTATTAAGTATTGCGTAATTGAGATTTGTGGGTTTAGTGGGATAAATTATGCTAAATTTGTAAAATATATATTTGTTAAATATTATATTTTCTAAATTAAATTGTTATTATTCAACAATTTCATTTACTACTTTAAAAAGCTTTTTGTAGTAGACATAAGTAGTTTTTTAATATAACTAGATCAAGGGTGAAATTTAAAAACGAAAACGAAAACTAGAAACTACTACCACTAATTTTCCTTTTCCGCACCCAATGGTGCATAGGGCACTGTATCGGTACATCAAGTGCAGAGATTCTTGATCAATTTATTACATGAAGGTAAGATGATCAGTCTTACGTTTCAGTACCAGTCCAAGGTATCACACAAGATGTTTACAATCACATGTAAACAAATATTTCATGTTGACCCCCAACGGGAATCAAACCCGCGACTTCACGCACGGTAGCCAAATGCGCTACCACTATGCTACGAGGCGGACATTTTCTAGAAACTCTAATTAGATAGTAGAAAATTAAAAGGGACAAGTTACGAAATGTAGTTTTTAATAGAATTTTGTTAAGTTAACCATAAAAAATCTGCAAGTGAGAATTGCGGTGTTCGCTGGGAACAAATTTTTTTTTTCCTTCAGATTTTTTAACAACAGTTTTTTTTTTCTATTCTACTTTCATTTTCTTTTTACAAGTTAACAAAGGCTTATCTTGCAAGTAACCGCGAATCAGTGTGGCGAAGGAAATGTTAAGTATTTTACAATAGAATGTGTCTAATTTCCGACAATGTTGACTCAGATCGAGTTTCCTTTGACTGGTCCAGTGTTCTTTATAACGAGGTATCGGAATACGGGGAAGAAAAAGGCAGTACTTCAATCGGTAATTTCAGATATCTAGTTTCAAAGAATATACCGTTCTTTGTTGTGCGAAAAGTCGGAAATGGCAAAACAAACAACATCGCAAAAGGTAGATAATATTTTTACAGATATGTCGGATCCATCGGATTCTTCTCCCACCGGTAAAGAAATTTACCCCTAAAATAAACGTAATTTTCTCCTTATTAAATTTTCCAGAGACAGTGAGATGTTTAAAAAAATTCCGTAAATGGTTTATCTGATCCAAACTGACGTGAAATTTACTATTCAAAATGCCGCGAGACTTTTTGTTGGATCAAAAATTCTGTAATTTTTTCCTTTACTCTTGGATTTCAGGACTCGCTCCTGTCAAACGTTGATGGTTTCAGAAATTTTATTTGAGGTTATTTATTTTAATTTGACATCTAAAGTACACATAACATAAGAAAATGTTTGCAATAAGATTAAATAGCAGTATTTTCAGATTAATAATTATTTAAATATCCAATATTCATATTTGAGTAGTAAATATTCAGTATTTTCTATATATTTATCGTAGCGATAAATATAAAATGCATGAGGTTGCAGGATCGATTCCCGTAGGGGGTCAACATGGAAAATGTATTTACATGTGATTTTCGTATTAATATTCTTTCATGACCTTGGACTGGTAACGAAGCGTATGACTGATCATCTTACCATCATGTAATGAAAGATCAAGATAAACTGAACTAGGTGTACCGATGCGGTGCCCTATGCACCATTGGGCGCGGATATAAGTAGTAGTAGTAAATATAAAATGTGAGAGAAATATAGCGGCTTGTAGCGACAAGTAAAAAAAAAATAAAAATATTTTGTATTTAAATTATGTATTTAGGCACCAAAACTTTTTTGCTAGAAGCTCAAATAGATCTAGTCGAAGAAGGATCCGAGTGCTAGAAATTCCATATTGTAAATCACGACTTGCTCAGAGACATGCACATTTTATTTCCCCCAGTTTAATTAATTCTTTTTTAACTGACAATAAAATGGCATTGTCAGATTTTCCAAATTTTTCATCTTTTAAAAAATTAACACAAAGTTGGATACGTAGTGTAAAGGTAGAATCATTCTTACTTTAAAGACCATAACTATAACATAATCTACGTAATTTTTTTTTTTTATATATTATAATTATTTTCCCTCTTCTTCTTCCGGTATAAAGATACCAATATCTTGTATTCATTCTTTTTTAACTATCTTGTTAACATTATGTGTTTATTTTTTATTTCTACATGACTTTATCTTTCTCTTTTGTCACGTGCACCTGTGTGACTTTCACAGTATACCCACAAACAGGCTATGCCTTGGTGGGATTTTTGTTTATATATTTATTTTATTGTACATATATGCGTTTTTAATGTATATCTATGTAAACAAAAAAAATTCTTTTGAAAAAAAATAAATTGTAATAATAATATTGCGTCTTAATTTTATTTTCGATATTCTTTCATAGAAACGACGCCGACCCGTAACGTAGTTAACGAATATAAATTATTTAAGAAAATTACCCCAATTGTGTCAAACATGCGATTCAAAACAAACGCATACTGTAGAGTACTATTTTATTAGGTGAACTTCGAATATTATCTCTCGATAAGTAAGAGTAATAATTATTTACTATTTAAAATAATCACAAACAAAATCCATATATTGAAGTATGTATTCTAGTACACAAATTACATTTCACCACCAGATTAACGTTAATATTTTTTAAATTCATTACTTTAGTAGTTTTAAAAAATAAAGTAACAGTTTATTTTAAATGCAAGAATGAGAATTGGGAACGAATAGTTTTACATTAGATATAAACAAACAAATTAATTATTAAAATTAAGAATAAATACCACAATTTTCAAAACGTGTATTGCATAATTACACCTGTAACACAATAAAAAAGGAACAAACTATTGACGTGATTGACCCCCTTTCGATTGAGTTAATCAGAACAAAGTAGTTTGATAATAATTACAAGGGGTATAACATTATGCCTTTACCACAAGGCTCAAAGTACGAGTGGATACAGTATAATTAAATTAATTGTACGGTGATACATAGTAGATTTCATTATATGAGGGGGTATGGAAGCAAAGGCAGTCTTCTATCACCGCGGTGATCGTTGTTGCATTTGGATTTAAAATAAAAAAACCATATCTTTATACAGCAAGAGCTTTATATTTAAGACGGCACACAATAAATATACTAAATGAATGATTATAATGTCCGTATGTTTAGAGAATAAAAATTTTCATGTTATTTCATGACATTATTATTAAAAAGATTTTGATGTGAAAAATCAAGTGTCCCGCATGTTGAGTGATAAAAATATAGACGTAATCACATGTATTGCGCCTTTTTAAAAAATATCTGTCTTTGCTTCCGTACCCTTCGTATAATATAATATAGGGGCACGCGCTTCACGTCTTGTTAGGAGTTTCCATGGCGCGGAGCTAGTCACAGTGTCCGGGAAACAGGAACGGGAAATGTGTCAGTGCAGTTTAGAGCAAAGTCCACTACTGCACTGATGCTGCCGTCCTGAGCATAAGCACCGCATCCACCATTTTAGTGAAAATATTAGAATAAGAATACAAGAATATCGAGATGTGTAAGAATCAGTTTAATTTCATAGCATATTTTTACTAGCCAAAATAACTAGGATATTTTCTTTAAATATTAAAACATTACTATACGTACAAAAGTTCTCATTATACTCGTATATTGCAATAGGAAAATACGATACTTAATTTTTTACGAAATCATTTACTGTCCAGTCTGCAAGACTATGGAACGACTTACTACGGGATGTGAAAGATGCACCTTCCTTCCTTGTTTTTAAGAAACGTCTGAAGCATTACTACCTCTCCTCAAACCTTTAAAACTTCCTTCATTCGTCTTCTTTCCTATCCCTTTCCCGCCTTCCTCTATCCCATTTCCCGCTGTCATATTTTAGTGTATTAATCTTGTAGTGTAGTGTATTATAAGGCCGAGAAAGACATGGTATGATCAAGTAAAACAAGTGCTTGAAAGTGGGCATGTAAGAAGTCGGAATAATCGACGTGGGTGCATGAGAAGATGTATGAATGTGGAGGAAGCAAGAGAGGTATGCCAGGACAGAGTGGTGTGGCGTTCTATCCTCTCTGCCTACCCCTTCGGGGAAATGGCGTGATGGTTAGTTAGTTAATCTTGTAAATGATGCAATGTAATTCTTAAGCTTTATCTTCCCACCAATACTCGGTACAATAAACGATTATCACTAAAATAACTGAGGGTTGGTTGAAAGATTGAAAGATATTGCTTAATAGGAATAAGCCCGCTCTTGTACACTTGCTATGTAATTGTACATGAAGTTTTAAATAAATAAATAAATAGATATTTAAATTATCCCCGCGAGACTCGTCAAGTCGGCATAAAAATTATTATGAAATACGGAAACGCGTTTTTCTAGCTATCTCCTGTTATGCGAGTGTGGTGGATATGCTCAGGACGGAAATACAAGTCGCCGTCCCTCCCCACCGATTCGGAGGCCATTTTGTGTGTAGAGCGCCCCAGATTCGCGATCCACTGTAAGCCGTAATGCTCTTCCTTCACGGGGAAACGGCTTCGGAGTAACGAGAGACCTAAAGGGTGGAGACGCGATACTCAGGACATCACGCGAGATTACTTTTTGCACGGTCATTTTGTATCTAGCTAAGTGTAGGTACTAGCAACATTTAGCTAGTAACTTTTTCCTTTAAAAGCTTTTGCATAAATACACGGAGGAAAAGGACACGTAGTATTATCAGAAATCCGTTGAATCTACATCACATTTTGAGTCGAATAGTTGACTTTTGAAGCTAAGCTATAAATTAAATATAAATTCTTCTCAGAAAAGCTTTCATAAGTAGATTAAGTAAAATTACACAAATTCAAGATGGTATGAATTTGACTAACTAGGTTATATTTATTAATATACAAACATTAGAAAATAGAAGAATATTAAATGATTTGCTCTTTCTGTTCAAAGTATTAAAATCTATGTTTGATTGTTGTCAACTAACAAATTTAATTAGTATACGAGTGCCTGGTCGAGTTACCCGTAGTAATGCACTATTTTACTACAGCCAATCGTCGACAAATTACAGTGCTAACTCACCGATACGAAGAATGCACGCACTGGCTAACAAGTTTGCTAACAATATTGATATTTTCAACACAAATCTAGTACATTTTTAGGGAACAGTGTCTGGATGCCATCTCTGGCGGTAATGAATAGCTACCTACTGTGTAATAATTTAAAAATGTATATGTAAATGCCCTATGGGCGTAAAAACAATAAAATAAATAAAATATTTTATAATACTGCACTTGGTGTAGCAATACACCACCTTTGCACCATTGGATGCGGATAAGGGAGGTTTATCTTAGTACTAGTATGATATGTAAAATTTTCTCGAAAAAATATTAACTTCTCACTCAATTTTCTGGAAAACTATGGGTCAAATAAAAAATCAACTCCAAATATAATATAGATTCACTGGTTTTCCGCTTATACATCGAGTTTTGTTACACGGTGTATAATAAACAACGGAGAAAGTTCCCATACAGGCAAAGCCTGTATACTTTGCAATGATGTATGATTTTAGTTCTTACTGAATGCGTTTAGATTATATCAAATATAGTAAAATTATTGTATTACAGGCTTATAATACTGAGCAGACAATAGATGAATCTACATAAATTATGGTAACTTTCATCGGAAAAAAACAGTTGGCTCGTGAACCTGTCATTTGCAACCTATAGTGAACTATTTTGTTTAACAAATACATAAATAATTATATCATGAAATCGATTCCTTTTTGAGACAAAAAGCCTGATAATAAGCTCAAGGAAAATAACTTTATGATCTTTGGCGTTTGCTTTAGAATAAATTTATATAATTTTAAAGATTATTTATTAAAGTGTTCAGACAATATTTTATCTTAGGGTGAAGTTAGTAAAATTTCCAAATATGTTAAGGAAAATTAGACCCGCTGTGGTTGACTACAAAGGTCACAGACATGAAAATGTCTGGACCAAATTACTCAACTTTCAACACAAATAGAGTACGATCACATACAAGTTCGCAGAACCCATACACCGCTATAGATTTATGTCTCCACCATACATGGCGCTGTAGGGAAACCAATATTTATTCATGCGGTTTGCATGCATACATACTACCCTAACCATAATAATATTATAGTAGCCTAGAGAGAAAATAGCACCCGATTTCAATGAATAAATTGAGCCGTTAATAATCAGCAACAGCAAGAGTGTAATTCATTTTATTTTTTATTTTTATTTTATAATATTATTCACGCCTAAAGAGCTTTTACATACTGATATTGAAAACAATTCAGACATAATAATTACATAGGTAGTAATGCATTGGTAGAAATTAGGAATCAGAAAAGAAAAAAACATAATTTTATATCAACTATCCACAGGAGACATAAATTGATTGACAGTAAAAATAACGAAGTTTTCTTTTAAAAGTTAACTATAAATTAATGGAAGACCGATTGAAATAGAGTATGTTAAGACAAGCGTTAGGACGTTAGGATGTGATTTACAGTTGACTTTGAGTACTGATTTATCAACTAAGGAAAAGTCTGAAAATAATAATGGAAATTCCAATTTTTTTTTCAACTTACTGCAGGTACGTAAGCTCTAAAACCGATCAGCGATTATCTTATTTTGTTTAATGGTATTTTCTCTAAATCGACAGTAAAATCATATTTCTATTGTCTTGTTTGATCCGCTGCGCTATTATCGCGCAAATTGCGAAATCTTTGCGAAAATTGTCTTTTACTAGGTTTACAAATTGCATAGTCGCGAAGGTGCTTCATATTAGACCCATTAGAAACGTGTTTCCCTTGCCATTAAAAACCAACTATTGATTCAAAGCACAAAAAACATAGATCCAGATTTCAATAAGGACATCATTTTGGAGAGGACTCACTCGATAATGTAATTAATTCACAGAATTTGAAAATTGTTTAAAAATTTCAGCAATTACAGTAGGTATAAACGTAATACGAACACATGTCATGCCAAATATAAAAAGTCCCAATCGTAAAAATTTTAAAATCACGTAATTTTAATTGCTTATGATTTCTCAATAAACAAGTTCATACGTTGATTAAGGTTTTTCACGATACCTACTATACTCAGCGCGTGGGTCGATTGTTGTTTGAAAGTTTTGCATTAACAGAGGTGAGAATTGTTTTATATTAATTAAACAGTTGCCGAAAATCCTTTTAAGCTTTTAATTTGTTGAAAATACCCGGGAAACAATTTAATTACATAAGTACAGTAGCGAAATACTATATAAACATGAATTTAGTCAACTCGTGAGTAATTTCTAGGGGTATATTTCAAAGCGGTTCTGATGATTGAATTAAGGACTTGGAGAAAACAAAACATAGCTAACATCGAAATAATAGTACTCCACGATGCAGAATAATTTCCCATGAGACCATAATCCATGAGCTGCAACGAGCAACTTTAGCAATAACTATATTGCAGTAATACCCTTAGTCACTTGTCACATTATGGAAGCAATCATATTGACAGTAGTACATGTATTATGCTCATACTTCTGGTCGCCTGTATAAGTACAGATCGAACAACAACCTCTACTCCAAAAATGGAACTAAAATGATAACCCATAATAATTTTTGTTTAGTCATACACAGGATTTAATGGAAAAACTTGAAGGTACGTACGACAGAATTGTTTTTTAATATTTACTACTACTACTTTCCCTTATCCGCACCCAATGGTGCATAGGGCACAGTATTGGTACACCAAGTACAGTGTATCTTGATATTTTATTACACGAAGGTAGGATGATCAGTCTTACGCTTCACAACCAGTCCAAAGTATCACACACGAAAGAATGTTAATACGAAAATCACATGTATATAAATAAATTTTTCATGTTGACCCCCTACGGGAATCGAACCTGCGATCTCCAGTTCAAAGTATCACACACGAAATATTAATATGAAAATCACACATATTATTACTTTACTTTACAATATACAGGAATCGAAGTCAGTTAACAAAAAAAAACCCTGAATTCAGTATCGTTAATAGAACCCATTTCAATAAAAAAAACATGTCCTTTCTCAAATAAAAAAAAAGAAAAGTGCACCAAATAATAATCCTCAGAAATAGTTAAGACTTGGTCACCGTCCGCCCGGTACTACGCGAGCGGCGTGCGCACCCCCCCCGCGCGCATTCCCCCGTCGCACTTACCCTTATGTGCCGCGCATGAAAAACAGCTGTGAATAGGATGTAGGTACGTAATTTGTAAAAATTATAGGAATAAAAATAATAAATCGTAAAAATAAAGAGTACATGTTTTTTTATTGAAATGGGTTCTATTAACGATACTGAATTCAGGGTTTTTTTTTGTTAACTGACTAAAAAATAACCCTGTATAAGAAAACTTATGGACTGTACAGGTACAGTACTGCGCTAAATAAAATTAGCAAAAAATCTGCTAGAATATAGAGAACATGTTCTTTCATAAACCGTAAAAATTTAAGCACAACAAAACAAAGTTATAATTTTGTGTGAAAGGGAAGCCATTTTGGACCAATAATAAAAATACAACCGTTAAAAATTTAAGTCCTTTTAAGAAAAGAAAATACGAAAGTACCCATTAAACATTTTGATTACGTAGGTGGTCCTCCCTATTTTACGACACTGAGGGTAGTAAATAAAGCCATCCTGAACGGTTTCCAATTAAAATATAAATATAATATGCAACATATTTAGTTTATTATGCCTGACCCAATATTCTCGAGGTGAAGAATCCGGTAGGCAGCGGTTAATTGTTAAGTGAAATATGTATGTTATAGTCACGCGGAGGTGGGTATGATCAGTAATCAGTTCCTCGTGCGTGTCGATGATGAGGTAAGGAGTAAAAATGAAAGCATCCGATAATCGTATTAAACAGGTTACTCACTATAACCTACTTATTCCGCACGCGAGGCTATCCGATACTTACTATTCTCAAACTGCTGATTAGAGATGCGCATAACTGACCGACGAAAATCAAAAGAATATCATAATTACATATTGACGTGATAACGTCTGATAAATCGATGAACGCCGGCTGCACACACGAAAAAGCGTGACTCATCGTCACGTTCCGCCTGAGCCGAGTGTGCAAGCGAGAGCGCGGAACAAGCGATAGAGAGGCACGATCGGCCTAAGCGTTCGGTTTGTGACGCATCTATCTCTCTTCCACTCCATCGGCCGATACGTAAAGGAGAAGGGAGACAGCAGCAGCACACAAGCTACAAAGTGAAATATATTTATTTTCCTATTATCGTCCTATCCTTCACAAAATAACACAGGTTGGAGGATCTTAAACATCATATCATCATATGTATATAAGTTGTAAATAAATTGTTAATAGAACATTGTTACTTGTAATTAATTTGTATAATTTAAGTAAACAAATATTTGAATTAACGCATTCAAAAAAAAAAATTTATGGAAAAAATTGTAATTTTCAATTAACTCCTGCTTTGTTTTATACAAAATAATGATAATTCAGTAATAATAATTCAATTAAATTCATAAAAGTATGCTATTTTTCATCAATGTTTTTTTATGACATTAACACGTAAAATTATCGTCCGTAACCGACTTTACAGACAACCAAAAGTTTTTTATGAGATATTATTGATATCCCAACTGAGACAGAGAAACTCTGGAAACGAATGTGGATTATCTAGGCGTTTACAAGGCTAATGTAATCATTATTGGTACTACTAATACTTTCCCTTGATCGCACCAATTGGTGCATAGGGCACATCATTTGAAGTAATCATCAGTGGATGAAATACGAGTATCTGCCTATAATATTGAACAAGCGGGTAATATCACGATAAAGTAATTTCTCATTGTAGAAATATCTAGTGCGAATTAAATGCATGTTGCGCTGATTTTCTGGAAGTATAAAAACAGATTTCTTGATGAGTTGAAGTTTAGCGGAACAAACTTCATTAACTATACGGGGGAAGGAAGCTGAAAGATGTCCAGAAGGGATTTTTTTTGCTTTATTTATTGAAAGTATTTTAAACAACATTTTGAATTCACTCGGAACGGAACATGGCCGCACAAATATTGCACTTAGTAAAGAAAAAAACTATTTCTTAATCAGAATTAATGTATTTTAAGCAGCTAACACGTATTTTGCGGTATAAATTTGATATTCTGTCAAACCGCTTAATTTTTTTTGGTGAAAATCAGTTTAGATAAATTTAAAACTTGATTTAAGACGTACTTAACCTTAAAGAAAAAAACGTTAAGTTGTTTTTATTCCGGTGTAACATTTTCTAGATAAAATGTTTAAAAAACAAAAAAAAAAATGTGTGTGCAGTTCACACCAGGTAGAAGTGAAACCTTAATAAAACTAAGCTGAGAGAGAATGAGAAAAAAATGCAGTATCAGGAGTGGGATTTTATAGGATTTATTTTTATAAATATTAGTACCCAGTTGCTAATTTTTTTTCATTTTATTATGCATGATCCATGTCTTCAATTTACACAAGTGAAAAAAAGTACGAGCGGCTTATGATAACTAAAGTATGAGACAAAAGTTTTTGTTTCGATTTTATCAATATATCTGTGAAATACCGCGTCAAGGCGCCTTCTCCTTGGTTTTGCTACAAAATTTTGGGAGTCGAATGGTACCTCTTCAGACTACATGAATAGAACAAATCGTGGGTATAATGGCAAAAAACGCTAACTCGAAAATATGCTGTTTGGAATTAAAGATGCAGTATTGTTAATTTTTTAAAGCTCTACAATCGGCGGAAACACAATTTGGATAACTTATAAAGCGCTTTTTTTTCTGAAGTACCTAACCTAAAATCATATTTTTTTTTTCTCTAAAATAAAAAGGAAATACTAACTAACTAACTAACTAACTAACCATCACGATAATTTAATAAGGGGTAGCAGAGAGGATAGAAATACACCACTCTGTCCTGGCACACTTGCGCTGCTTCCTCTGGACATTCATAAAAACAGATCTCATGCACGCACGTCGATCTTTCGGAACTTCTTACATGCGCACTTTCAAGCACTTGTTTTACTTGATCATGCCATGTCTTTCTCGGCCTTCCTCGATTTCTACATCCAGGCACAGTGGCATCATATATTTTTTTCGATTGAAATTTCATCAGCCATTCGCTCTACATGACCGAACACTTTGTAAAGTAAAAGACCTTTCTTAATTTTGTCGATAATGCTTATCTCAGCCTTGCATTCTGCTCTAATTTCAACATAAGTGCACCTATCATACATAGTTTTACCACACATTCGCCCGAGAGATCGCATTTCAACTGCATTCAATTTACTTTCATCCTTATTTTTCCAACTCCATGCTTCGCTTCCATACATTCCGGTGGTACCATTTTCTAGATATTATGCACTGCCAAAAAAAAACATGTTTGATAAGCACTTATTAGATACTACCGACTTTAAGGCACCATTAATTCTGTTACCGGCACTAACCCTCCTTTCAATGTCCTTGTCCATATTTCCATCACTTGTACTTAACATGCTTCCCAGATATACAAATTCTTCCACCTGTTTCAAGCTATCGCCATTTTCTACAATCTTACACTATTATGATCCATGTCTTCAATTTCTACAGTGATAACAATAAGTATGAAAATTAATTACATGTTTGAAAAAAAGAGAAATAATTTCAAGTTTCAATATATCATAATGCAATAGAATAAAAAATAAAAAAATTTCTAAAAATAGGAAAAAAAAACTTAAATGCTTGATTTCTCAAAACAGGTATATTATAGTTAACGTTTTTGCCAGTATATAGACGAAATTCTGTTTTATAGCCTAGGACCTCCACATTATAAAAGTATAAGGGGTGCCGGCGATCAACTGGTAGATGTATCTGATGAGGTAGATGGAACTACTGCCAGCCGGCGGAAACTGTGTTCTATCTCATTCTCTCGCAGGCTAAATCCCATAGATCTATATGTTTGTCTCTTTTTAGTGTCGCTTTTTCGTTTCATAGAGTTTCAAATCACTCCCAACGATTCTAAAGAAGTTTTCACTTCAAAAATTGTATCAAAGTATTATTTTTTAATCATAAAGCTAATACGATGTAGGATATACCTACTTTTGTATTGATTAAGTTTATTATCTGAATAAAATGTAGGTACTAATGATTGGACCAACTTTTAAAACAACAAACAAAAATATGTTCAAATATAATATTTAAGTTAATACATGGAACCAAATTCGTATTCACGTGATAGCATCAAGAAAACAATCTTCCTTTACGCAACCAAAAGGCCTTTGCTCACAAAGAAAGCGCTTTGGGTTACATCCTCTTTTTCTGGTGAAAATATCCGGAGAAGCATAATTTCGTAACAAAAATACTGAGTTCCCGCATAACACATGTTACCAAAGCTCAATTCTGGGTAGAAAATTATTATTTGTGATATTTTCTAAGGAAAATATAGTTCTAGTTACATGAAAGTTAAAGAGAGAATCTACGTTATTTCACTTGCAGTACGAAGGGCATAGCAACTTATGACCTAGGTACCTTATACTGTGAATACATTCGTAAATACACACTTTATAATGTTTTTCTTTCAGGAATGAAAATATAATATTATTTTTATTTTTTATTTTTATTTTATTTTACCAACTAAACAGGCCAGGAGGCCCAATTACAGAGACGAACAACGCCATAAACACCAAGGCTGAGAAAAATAACTTTTTTATTTTTGTGTTGTCACCGGGAATCAAACCCGGAATCTCCGTAACGTGAGTCCATCGTCTTAGCCATTACGCTACGGAGGTCGCCGCATTTAGATAATAAATATTACAGGGAAAAATATTGCAAATATTTTATAACAAGGGTGAATTTAAGCATAAATTAGGGGTAAATCAATTTTGGTAAGATATAAAAAAAACACGAGATGACTAACAATTTTCACAGGTATATTTGACTATCAAAGCTTTTTGTAGTAGACATAAGTAGTTTTTAAATATAACTAGATCAAGAGTGAAATTTAAAAACGAAAACTAGAAACTAATACCTACTACTACTTTTCTCTTATCCGCGCCCAGTGTTGCATAGGGCAATGCATTGGTACACCCAAGTGCAGTGAATCTTGATAAGTTACATGAAGGCAAGGTGATTAGTCTTACGGGTCCTGCACTAGGATCACCAAGGTATGATATATCTACATGTAGATATATCGCAGTTATGATGCACATAATAGACCTCTTTGATAATTTACCTTTTTGACGTCCTATACGCGTCATAAGTGTGATATATATTTACATTTATTGTAAAAACATTGGTGATCGGACACCTAGATACTGATATAGTCAGCGTCCTCAGTCTTAAGCGCGCATGAAAAAAAAGAGATAGACAGAGAGATTACACAAAAAAAAGGAATTTCCACTTTACAAAGAAATCCTGAATAAAGAAGTCTGCGGAGTGTCGAACAAGTCCGACGAAAAATATGACTCAATCTGTTTTCAGTTGCAAGAACAATGTTCCGCACCCTAAATACTATACTGCACTAAAGCCTTCTTCGACTTCTTAAGATAGACCTAAGGGTCTGTATTATTATAATTTTATGCTGCCTCTTGGGATATCGACTCCAAATACTAATTTGTCGAAAATGAACTGATAGTACCACGTTACAACACATACCATCCGTTACATTTCTGTCTAATCTCTTCCGCGTGTCGAGATATTAAAGTTATAGAAATCCCGTTTCAAAGAAACAGCACCGCAATAAAATCACATTTTTGCAATTTTCCAAAAGTTGGCAATTTTGAGTTAGTGCAGTCATGGTGGGCAAGTAATAAAGTAATAGTTCCCGAGTCCCATAAGACCGGGCCGCTGCCACTCCACCACGCGAGGTTAGTGCATCGTCACTCGAGAGTCTAGCATCGACTCTCCACTATTTCTACTGCGGGTGAACTTACTACATATTTATGCATCGTGTAATCATTGTGGTGGTGAAAATTTATGTACCGGGCAAAAATTACAATTTGCAAACATTTTAAGTGTGTCTAAATCCTTTTAGACATGTAGAAAAACACAAATTCATCCCTGACAGAATTGCATTCAAGTTCAATAAGGATATTTCATGCATTTACAGGACTTCCGATCTGTCGGCTGGACCAAGAAGCAAGGGAAAGTTACAATACATCCAGTGCGCACTTAACACAGCAAAAGATAGGTCTTAAGCCTTGTTAACCCCTGCATGTCTATATTCACTTTAAAATTTATCTAGTACCTAATATGTATTATAGATTTAACTTCAATAAAAAAGTAAGCTCATCATTAAATAATCTTGTTTTCTTAATGTTAAAAATGGGTAGCAAATAAACATACGCATTATTTGAACAATATGCGTATATCTGGGTCATCATAATTTTATCGTACAGTAGCTCAATCACAAATGACTATCAACGTGCTAATAAGCGACGTGACAACAATTTCTCACCATAGATGTTTAACATTTTCGCGATCACAATGGAACATCCGTTAAAAGTTATCGATCGGGATTATTAATTACCGCTTTAAATATGGAAAATACGCCAAAACTGTAAGTAAAGTAACATAATTTAGTTTTATAGAGTTTCAATTGTTTGTGCACAATTTATCATGTTATTTATTTGCTTTAAGGGGCTACTAGGTCCACCCTTTGTTAATTGTAAAATGTAGTAAGCGCCCGGATGAGCGCTCGTTAAAACACGACCAAAATCCGATCGAACGTCGCGCTGTTTGGTTTCATTATTATTTGCATCGCGTACATCGCGTGCATCGCGTACACGCGTACACGATAATCTTTTTCAAATTTAATATAGTAAAATCTACGGAATTTAATATAATCAAAAATCTACTAATGTTTTACAAATTTTAATCAGATAATGCACTACATATATACGTATTCTTTAATACATTTTTAAAAAAATCTTATATGTACTGTTTTTGTGTTATGCATCAAATGTTATTAAAAACAGGGGGTTTCTTTAAATTAATTGTGATTCAACGAGATATTTAAATAAAAATTTAGTCCGATAATTCACTAAAAAAAGAATTAATAATTACGTCATATTTTTTTCATTTTTATTTAATGAACCATGAAGTACAAGGGAATTTTGCCCTGACGTACATGAATGTATGGGGGACCCCGTAAGGGGCCTTAAATCAATTTGAGAAAGCAATAAAACGAAACATTTGTCAAAGTATGCCTTTCATCTATGGTGCTTGGCGTATGTTCATTGTGATCGGTCAAATGCTTAGCACGTTTTTAAGCACGTCGACAATCATCTGTGATTGAGCTACAGATGTAATTTATTTTAATGTAAAGAAACTAGAAAAAATAGTACATTCATATCAACATAAAATAGTGAGAGATCTTTGACGTCACACGGTGTCTTTGTATTTCGAAGCATCCACTTGTCCCTTACATCAATTCTTATTACCATAATCTGAATATTATTTGGCTATGCTCGTCTATAAACAGTAGCGCCATTTTTCGTATTCCACGAGGTCGCGGGCGGTGGTGGTGGTGTAGAAGGTCGCTGCCGGGCGTTACCCTCGCCTTGGTAATGAGTATGTTGGTAATTTGGTATACCAAGTCTGTTGGTAACTCGGCATACAGAGTCCATTGGTAACTCGGTATACAAAGTCTTTTGGTAAGTCGGTACATGAAGTCTATTGGTAACTCGGTTACCAAATCTGTTGGTAAGTTGGTAAACCAAGTCGGTTGGAAAGTCGGTAAACAAAATGTGTTGGTAACGCGCCCTTGAGGTATATTTATACGAAAACGGCGCAATACAAATTATCTATAATAATAATAATAATAGCTCGGAATACATAGATTAGAAACCACGAAAGAAGTCCCACAGGATTGGCGCTATTTATTTTCTGCTAAATTTCGAGTAAAAATCTATTAATGTATTTTTGGTTGATTGATATGGCATTTATTTTGTAGAACTCCATGATATCTTATGTTAAAATCAAAAAACGATTTTTTTGGTTCTACGTGATTTTATTATCAAGTTAGTGACAATTGTTTCGCCTTGTAAGGGCATTATCAAACTGTGGCGTTGAAACATTTACATTTTTATTTTTATTGTCACTAACTTGATAATAAAATCACGTAGAACCAAAAAAATCGTTTTTTGATTTTAACATAAGATATTTTTGGTTACTAATTATTTTTTAGAGTTTTTTTAGCAAGTTTAAAAAAAAACGTTGCTTTTAAATAATTACATAAACTGCAGACTAATTAGTCGATTCACGCCATTTAGTCATTCATAGCCATAAAAGCAACAGGTTGATGGTTGATAAATTAACAGTTTTTACGCCCGATATGCTTTTATTAATTTCAGTTATGTAGGGTTTAGTTAAGCTATAAAATGATAACCAATCATTTCACGTAAGTTTATAAAGATGTTAAATAAAGTCTTTGTAGTCTCGGTAAATAAAACAACCTCAACTTCCGAGCGAAAAACATAAATACTGCCATAAAAGTATTCAACATGATCCATTAGCTGTAATCGTAAAAGTTTTATGCACGTTTTCAGGGGGCGGGGGATGAAAAGAAAAGCAAACGTTTTCTGAGTCGTATGATCGATGTCGATATTTTAAATTCCAGCGCGGCTTTGGATGGAGAATATAATGTATACGTATAACGTATTCGCATTGTTCGCTATTTGTAGCGACCGAGTTCGGAATAATGACAAGTTTTACCCATTTCCAGAATATTAATATGCCGGGTAAGCGGTAGGTTCACAGTGGAGACTTGTGTGTACTCGTAGTGTTACGAGGTTCTATAATACGGGATGCACTACACACTAGGAATGCGAAATGACGAGCATTCAACTACTAACTGTTATAGATGTAGCGGCATAATATTATATTAGGTCATAATATATGGATGAACCTTTTACATATATTTATGTTTTTAAAAGCACGCTCTTTTAATGATTATTTCTAGCTTTGAAAATTCAATACAGCAAAAATATTTCATCAACGCGGCACCGATTGAATATCACGCTTGATAGAGAAAAGCGCGATTTTAATTTTTTATTAAGAGCAAAACAAGTAATCAGGTTATTTACCACAGTACGATTACATTTCAAAATCATGTTCAACAATAAATTAAGAACATCTAATTTCATACAGATAGTGTTTTTGGGTTATTATTCCCTGCTTTCGGGCTATGTGTTGCCCAGAAGTGTTCAGACCGGAAGATGAACACTGCAATGTGCTTCGAAACGTTGGCAACACAAAGCCCAAAAACACGGCATAATAACCCGGAAACCATTATCCGTATCCTGAAAGTCGTGAAAATCTACAAACCCAATTTCATCTCCAACGCATAACATCACTAAGACCCTTTTTTATCAAGTGTTAAGATATTAATGTAATGAAGATCTGTTTCATAATTGAATGGTTGTTGTAATTTTTTGTTTTTCAGAGTGGTAGGCATACAATTATTCACAAAAACAAACCCTTTCAAAGGACTGAGTTCTTGATAGTAAATAATCCACAAAGATCTCGATATCTATACGAGAACAATTTCGAGAAACTTCAATCGAATGTGTTCAATATTTACCAGCACACATCTCTTTCCCCTTTAAAACCTGCTATGTGGAGTGTGGGGCTTCGTTCCGTAACCTACATAAAATTTACTTTTAAAGGGTTCTGAAAAAGAGAGAATTCGTAATTCTTACTGAAGAACTGTTTCCAAAATGCCTGTTTAAAATATATCAAACGGCGCTGAACCGTATCATCTTGCCTTCTAGTAAGAAATTATCAAGATTCGCTGCACTTGTGTATCAATTGCAGTAACCTATGCACCATCGGGTGCGGGTATGGGAGAGTAGAAGTAGTAAATATTTTTAACTAACTAACTAAATAACTAACCATCACGCCATTTCCCCGAAGGGGTAGGCAGAGAGGATAGAACGCCACACCACTCTGTCCTGGCATACTTCTCTTGCTTCCTCCACATTCACACATCTTCTCATGCACGCACGTCGATTATTCCGACTTCTTACATGCCCACTTTCAAGCACTTGTTTTACTTGATCATGCCATGTCTTTCTCGGCCTTCCTCGACTTCTACATCCAGGCACAGTCGCATCATATATTTTTTTAGCCGTTCTTTCATCATCATCCATTCGCTCTACATGACCGAACCAACGTAAAAGACCCTTTCTTAATTTTGTCGATAATGCTTATCTCAGCCTTGCATTTCTGCTCTTTTAATTGCATCTATTAAACTACACACATTCGCCTGAGAGATCGCATTTCAACTGCATTCAATTTACTTTCATCCTTATTTTTCCAACTCCATGCTTCGCTTCCGTACATAAGGGTTTTATTAACGATTATATTATAATTTTAGGAATTTAATCATGTATTCATTAAAAGTTAATTTTTAATATAATATAACGAGTGAACGAGTATTACAAGAAAACTATTAAACAAAGTAAAATTATTTGTAGGTAATAATTATTAAATTAATTGATATTTTTAATTAAATCTACAACTACAAAAGACGAAAATTCAAAATTCGGTCATTTTATGAATTTCTCCTTTCTCGTTTGAATACTGATATTTTGTGTGAAAATTTGTAACGTGCAAAAATAAAGTTAAATCTCAGCGTGATCAACCTCCGACCTCGTTTTCTACGGTTGATTAAAATCCGCGATCCGTATCTTTTCATTTTGATTTTCGCCACTTAGTGACTAACGGTTCTACCTTTTCTTTCAATTAAAAAAAAAGTTATTAAGAACATTTATAAAAAAAAGTTTTTTTTTAAAAAATCGAATGTTCCTAAAGAGTTTTTGCAAAAAAATCTTTTAGGGACAGTTATATTTATAAATTTATTTTTTCACACAGCTCATGTCACAACAATAAACATGATATACAAAAAACAGATCGAAAAAATAATTTGTCGAAACCAATAGAAAACGTGAAAACAAAACAATCATAACAAGTAAAAATAATAACAAACTAACAAAATCAGTTTAAAAAATAAACCCTAGCAATTTGAATAACAATACATAATTTAGAATACTTGTTGAAATACTTCAATTCAGAGGTCCTGTTTCGATAGCTAGAAACAGGTACCTTAAATGAGTCTGGCAAAATATTAAATTGGGAGAAAGCTATATACTTACTGTAAAGATTTGGAACCGAATTTTGCTATCTTTGTAGGTCCTAAATGTATTTTGTTGCGTGATCGGGTGTTGTGCTGATGGACGGACATCTCAATTAAAAGTAGGCTCGATGTTTGTGTGCATTGAATCGAATATTGCATGTGGTACTGAGTTACTAATTTCGTAGGTACTACCACGAATTTCCATTTAGAAAGTACATAATATGTATAACGATGTTATCGTCTCCCTTAGCGGTAAAACACAAATCAAAAATGACAGTTTGGGGATAAGCGCTCTTTTAAGCATCAATTGTCATTTAAAAATCGAATATTGTGGAAACTTTTACTACCCCATTTAAAAAAATCGTTAAATATGTTATGAATTGACACATATTGTATTTGTGTTTTTAATGATTTATATTTGAATTATGCCATTGCAAATCATTGACTTAAAATTTTTTTTTTTTACTTTGTGTGTTTTACCACTAAGGTGACGATATCTACTCCTATAACAGAGGGTACAATATTTTTATAGCGCGAATTTGTGGGGGGAAAGATTTTAAGACTGATTAATTGTTAACTCACCCTTCACTCAGGTCGAGTCTAGTAACCGCCACAAGGCTATTTGTATGGACGCGTTGATTACAAAGTTAAATGAACCTTACGGCTGCGTGCAAACGGTAAAATGCCAAATTATTCCTTAATTCAAATTATTCATCATATTATTGAATGAATTAAACTAGCAACCAAAGTTGGTTATTATATATTTTAACAACATTTTCACACTTTTTACATGTAACTAATTACTTATTTTTAACTAAATAAATGGAAACATAGTTGTTCCATTCGATTGTCACTCGACAAGTGGACGTTCTGGGAATATACGAGTTAGAAGTGAGAATTAAATATATCCGATATGAGGATCGATACAGAGGTGAAGGTCCCGACCCTGGTCGAAATTATTCAACTTTAGGCGCCACTAACCGGGGCTCCACGGCCGCCAGACGCTTCAACTGAAAAGGCTGTATCCATCTACACACAAGTTTAAACAATTTACTGATATGGTTATCACATGCATGGCGGAATAGGGAATGTAAAACGCAAAGTCGCCACTTAACCCAGCCCATGACAGGTTATAAGGCCTATAAACACCTAGACATCCTTTCCGGAGCTTCTTCTCTGTTGAGATATCAATGATAAGGCTAAATCCGTTTTATCGAAATGACAATTATCCCTTTCCTCGATTGGATGGGATGAAAAAAGTGATGAAAATCCTCAAAGGGATAAGATTTAATTGAATTTTTTAAGCCTGCAAAACGGAGCGACCACGATTTAAGGCGACGTTCAATGGTGCAATTGACATGCAATAATAAGCTTATTACATCTTTAGCCAATGCATTTTAAGAGCTTATTTTCTTTAGACGAAAATATTTTACCTATTCTCAGAATGTAGAATCTCTCATTCGTAGTAAAGTTCATTCTGGGCGAGGACAATAAAACCTTAGAAACATAAAACTGTTGGAGAATTAATTAACTGCGGATAAGTTAATGCTTGGAATTATAAAAAAATATGTACGTCATTTTTAATAACTTGAAGTTACTAATGACACTTGGGTGCTAAATTCACGTTGAATATTAATACTTTTTTCAGCGTAGGTATTTTATAGTATTTTTCGTTAGTAAATTTCAATTCGAAACCATTCACTCAAGCGTTTGCTTGCAGGGTGATGGGAATGGGAATTTCAATTGCGTGACAGATATCGCTATTTATTTCTAATCTTTAAACATAATTTAATGAAATAATTAATCACGTCGATAGTGACATGCAGATAACGTTTTATAATACTGACATACCGTTTAATGTTAAAAGCTCGTAAACTTTGATTCCCATTATTTTAGGATGAAATCAATGTACCCCGACTAAATTAGAATAAAAAAAAAACAAGAAAACACAACCAATAACATAATGTATACACGATTGTATACATAATTATGATAAAGAAACATTTTTTAAGATTTCGTCAAATCATTTTGTATATTAACGTGGAAAATTCCTATGGAAAACACAGACTGACATAAAAGCCGCAAAAAGAATCACTGATAATTTATTTTCTGGTAACATGAGTATTATGAATTTATGCAAATTACGCTAGAATATAAAAATGGAATTGATCGAAAAAATCTGAATATATAATTTCCTTTCCTAAAGAGATAAAATTTAATATTCTTATGATCTAACTTTTGCTTGCTGTTGCGTGTCAGCAACAAGTTTCAACTAAGTTTATTTGTTGCTAGTCATCATCACAGCGCATGTTTAAACTACGAATAATAGAAAACAAGAGCCTCATTACCTTTATATCAAAATCAAAATATTTATCAAACATGAAAGAAGCTAGGTTCAAATGTCTTTTAAACCATTGTTAATTTAATAAAAAAAGCGAAATAATAAATTCATCATCAAAGTAATAATATATAATATTATGATGCTTTATCGTGACTCGTTTGTATTATGAAAATAATACCTTCAACATTATACGTTTATGAAGTAATCAAGTAATCATTATTAATCTATATATTTTTCTGTGCAAGATTGTAAGATTATAATTTTATTTATTTAAATATAAAAATAAATTTAATGTAGCTGAGATTGAACCTCAGAATAATTGTGCAGTGACACAGAGAAAAAACTGAAATTTTGGTGTAAGTAGGTACGTGGAGACAATTTATTTATTTATTATAATATCGGATAACCTTCTCAATATACAGTATCGATCCCTCCCGAACCATGAACCGATAAAAACGAACGGAACACATTGACGACATCCACCGTAATAACCACCCATCTATAAATCCATCTTCGTCGAGGAAAAAGAATATAAAGACGCTCGTTATAATATTTTCATTGAATACAAAAATAATTAATCATCAGAATAGAATAGGGTGTCATGAAAATGGTGTGTTACAACAACCCTGTTGACTTGAAATAATGATAACTAGGTTAAATAGTTTCTATGCCGCCTACGCGAAGTAGGGACAATAAGAATTAGTAATTACGCAGTACAATAGAAAAATCAATGTTTGATACTGAAATTACGACAAATAATAGTAGCGATATTATGCCAAACCATGACATCAAATTTCGCCAGACGAAATAAACTTAAATCGAGATTAAAATAACAATGATTGCATGAACCTTATTTTAGGGTAAGACGGAGAAAAAAGTGAGGATGAAATTGAATACAGATATTCAAAATGCGAAATATATTTTATTTTGATATGTTACTAGAACGATTCAAGCTATTTCGAGGATTGTAGACGAATTCATGATTGTCTACATAAAATTATGTTGCAAATATTACCTTTTTTTCTATATCAACTGAAAATAAGCTAGATCTGTAAGAAATTGGTTTAAATGTAGTATTTTTATGATATGTAGAGTATTAAGACATCACAAATCGCGTTCATGATCGATTCCAATATGCGTCGGAATACTACAGAGGCGGAATAATAGCTTGAGCCGTGCATTTTCTTTCCGACGTTTTGCGTCAAACTGGAAACTGCGAGAGTTTCTTGTTAATGTCAAACCGATTACAAGGAGCCCGTAAGAAACAGGTTTTCCGTGAAGGGAACATTAGGTTGATATGTGTAGGCATAAGTTAGGTATCAAGACGCATGAGAAAAAAAATATCGACCATTTTATTTTAAAAGAACGCCGCCTAAAAATATATTTGTATAGTTTACAACCCTTGGAACCATTCTTATTGCGGCCTAGTTTCGTACGTGATCGAACAATGGATCGAAGTTTTAAGTTTAAGAGAAAAAAATATCATTTAAAATAATTCACACGAAAATTTGCAAATGGGCGAAGGAAGAGTAATAAACAATTATTAGTACGAATTTAGAAAGTCGAGTAATACGACGAAAGTTTTTATGACCCTGCTAGGGATTATCGGACGAGGCTATTGTCCAAAAATGGGACCTAAGTGCAGGATGCATCTTAGAATATTATTCCCACGGGAAAAAAGGGAAAAAACAGAAACTATGTCGAAATAAGCCGAATGTTAATGTTTTACGAGTGTAGTAATCCATTTTTATATTAGCGGGCCGTATGGCAAATTCAAAACAGGAAATTTTAAAATTATTTTAACTTACCCTATCATAAATATGATAATAAACCATCGCGCCGCCGCACGCAAATTCATCAGCATTAATGTTATGTAGGTATGTCCATAATGAAAAATTTAGAGACGCATAGTTAATATTCTTTAGACATTTCTATATGGATATTTAATTAAAGTAAAAGGGAGTATGTCGCTTCACACATACCACTATCCTTGCCTTCCTTTATCCGCGCCCGATGGTGCATGGGGCACTGCATCGGTACACCAAGTACCATGTATCTTGATCACGCCTTAAGGGCAAGGTGATCAAGCATGCGCTTTAATACCAATACCTATCCGCATGAAATATTATGAGAATATAATAGGTACATAAATATTTCGGGAATCGAACCCGCGATCTCATGCACGGTAGCCAAACGCGCTACCCCCTTTTTACAAGGCACATACCCACACATATCCACACAAAATTATTAGATTTAAGGAGATGTATTCAGGATAAATTATTGAGGGATGTTATTTGTTCAGCTAAGATGTTATATACCTATTTATAAGCTTTATATGCACATACGAATTCGCTTGTGTTCTCTATCAAACAATGTATGCACACTGAGACTTTTTACAATAATTATTCACCACTGTTATTGTTATTAATCATTACCATATTTTACTTGTCTTAATTTTGTATACTAGTAGGTAGTCCCTAAAGTGATTTTAATCATTATCATAATGATATACTTACTACCTATTCATGTAATTGTCTTTAAATCATATTAATATAATGTTATTAATCATAATGTAGGAATTTTATAAAACTTGTATGTAGTTCCTAAAGTGCTTTAAACATTAGCATAATGATACACTACCTATTCGTGTAAGCATGTATAGACATCACCATACCATGGTCGCTCTATGTAGAGCATATGAAGCAGTATTAGACTAAGCTAAATTCGTGGTGGCTCAGCGGGCAAGTCGGAAGCAAATGAGCATTCCAATTGGAGTTTTGGAGGCGGAGTTTAACATTGGAACGCGCTAAGGGCTACATCGGCGTCGAGACGGAGAGATGTCAGTGGCTGGAACCGATTGGAAAAGGAGCGCGGGTAGCCACCATTGGCGGACATCTTTTAAGAAGTGAAATCAGCAAGGAGGGGGCCCAGAAAAGGGTATATAACCAGGAGGAGATCAGACAGTTGAACAGTGGGGAGGACAGTCGGGAAGAGTCTGGTTAGTCGGAAGAGAGTTAGAGTGACGGTTGGACAGTCGGAAGAGAGTGGGGTTCGTCGGGAGTTAGCAACGAGGGTTGCGAGTTAACAGTCGGGAGTTAAGAGTGGCAGTCGCCATGAACTAGAGTCACGGTACTCAGAAGTAGTCTGGGTACTCGGGAGTGAACAGCGTGCGGTCGTGACATCGTGAAAACGCGTGTTCAATCACAATTGAAATTGTGATAACGGAGTGAAGTGAAAGGTGTTCAAGCAAACACCTTCCGCACAGAGAACGAAGGCTACGCATAGCCTTCATCAGCGCGCAGACAAGGCGCCATCATACAACAGTCCAGACGAGGACGTGAATCAGCACGCCCCAGCAGCAGCTTCAGAGTTCACGAACCAGACGGTTCCCGTGAACGCAGCACAGTCGAGCCCAGGGAGAGACGCCGCCCACACCTCAAGCATCGCCGAGCGCCGCGACGCCAACCATTCTCCGCCAGCGCCGCATCGTGCCGGCCATCACCGCTAACACCGCCGCCCACACGAGCCACGGTCATTACCAGGTTAATTTTAAGATTTAATTTTAAGTTAGTCAAGCAACATTCAACTTCTCTTTTGTTTTTCAATTTTTAATTCACTTTAAGAATTTCTCTATTAAATTCTTAGAGTTGTTTTTATTATTAAATGTTTTATGTAAATGATAACTCAATGTTTAATTTCGATTCCTCTACCCAGGTATTAACTGAGAGTTTTAATAATAAATTCTAGGAATTATTCTCCTAGTGGCGCCCGACAATTATTACATACACTATTTTCCAACAAGGTAGCAATCTTATTAATTGGGTGACACAAGGGGAGGTGACCACAGCTAGCCGGCTCTCATCTTCACCCTTAAACACACGAAACCCAAAGTAGTTATTAAGTCAAGGTGCATGATGTTTTCAATACAGTTGAGTGTTTTAATACTCTTATCGCAAATGTGAAGAGTATAGTGACATCGTACGTCAGTAAAGAGACAGACAATTCCCCCAGAGTTGAGATTGTCTCCTGGGTCCTCGTCATCCTTCGTGCTTTACACTCTCTGTTCTCTGTTGCTATACTATTCAGTCAGTCTTCTCTGCCCCCTGCCAATTCGCATCGCAACTGTCGCGACTCGTGACACATTTCTGTTGGCATAATAAAACGGAGCGTATTTACTTCGCGCGTCGCGTCGTTCTCGACTCGTCGCGGGGGATGATTCATCTTTTACGGTTTAATAAAGCACGAAAAGGTAACTTAAAAGGAAAATAAATGTTAAGTAAAAGCCTCGATCGATGGAGTGCGCAATGATTGATGACGCCCGACTGTACGATTAATTTTTATCAACTCATTTCAATGCGCACTTTTTCATATCAGCCAAATTGTTCCACAGTTATTACACACACATCGAGTCGTTTATTTATTACACTATAATAATATATTAAGGGATATTCAATGTACAATGTACATATGTAATGATTCGTGAGATATGAAGGTATGAACACATTTTTTTCTTTTTTACGTTGATTCTACCCACGCAAAATGACGTCCAGTAGAAGGCGCCAGGTGTACATACAAAAATTTTAACAAAATGAAACAATCGGCCAATATCCAGATAAAGTAGAACAAATAAAATTCATTACATTGTTTAATTTATTCCATTACAGATAGGTAATTTTAATACTCAAAGTTACTATTTAGGTGTGAAACAAGATTCACACAACTACAAAAAAATAAGTCCTGATTAAATTAAAAGAAGCTCAAAGCGGAAATGCAAAGAATGGACCCATATGCAAGTTTCCCGCTCTTTAGATGTAAATTTAAAGTACCAACGTAGAAGATAACTGTGGAATGCAATTATCGCTTACAAAAGACCATGTGGGTGTAAGATTTCCAGAGCGGGGAATACCTTACTGCGAGGGTCTCACGGAACACCGCCGACACCGAAACTACCCTTTGCGTTATTCATGAGAATGTTCTAGAAGGTTTCAGAAGGTTCCAGATTCAAGCGGATAGCCTACAGCGGGTTTACGCTCACCTACAGTTTGCCCAGCGCCACGCGCCGCGTAAAGGTAATTACAAAGCGTTAATAGGGGTACACTGGCACTGATACACTCATACAACAGGGTGGTGGTACTCTCAACGCCTGAACTAGATCTACAATTTGTCATGAAGTTTAAGTTAACTCGCTAGTACGTGAAGTTCAAATTTATTAATAAGAAAAAATATATTTTACAACCCCACCAGATTAGGATATGGAGGAAAATTACATCACAAAAAATACCTAGGTATAACTCAATTGTAATGACTTCCTTTTTTTCTTCCAAAAACTTATTTGAACAAAAACTTAAAAAATATTTTTTTTCTTCCCGGGAATAGAAAAAAAAACCCCGCGAGTCGCAGTTACGACATGTCGTTATAAAAAAAAAACAGTTTAGTAGGTACCTACCTACCTTTGTTAGATACAATAAACTATTTTTGAATGAATGTTATTTTAAAATACCATTAGTGAGTTTTTCTGGAAAAAGTTACGTAATATTATTTATCGCTAAATTAATATCCCTGTTTAGATGAACATGTGACCAAAAAAACATCTTCAAATATTTCATACGAAATATTTTTTTTTTAATATAGACAAATTTGATTAAATTAGATTCAGGTTCATAGCGCACCAAAAAAGTATTTTGAATGATGAAGTGATAATGGTGTAGGAGATAGTCAAAGAGGATTGTGCGTTCGAAAGGGTTAGTATAAATCTTGGAAGAGATGTATGAATAATGTGCTTATCCTTGAAAGGACGAGGGTAGTTGTAATAATAATAATATACAACAACATACCAAATGATAGTACGACTTCTGCATAAATTACCTGTCTAATAAAAAGGGAACCTTTTATAGCGAGATAAAAAATGAAAAGGGTGCCTTAGACTTTACTTAAATAGAAGTTTTTTTAAAGGTGTGGGTACAAGATACGCAGAAGGAAATTGTAAAGAACACTTTCATTCATAGAATTATTTTTACACTGATAGGGAAAACATCACAATTCAAAACCCTTTATTCGGAATACGATTGAAGGGGACTGCAGGTGTTACAAATAATTTAAAAGAAAAGTTGATTATTTATTGCTGTTGAGGTCCAAAAGACATAAAGTGAGAATGTATCCAGCCAAGCGTACGAGTGGCATTTTTTCTAAGGATGCAAGATTAAATTTAGCAAAAATAATTTATGTTGGGAGATGGGAGCTCTTGTCCTGAACTAATAATAAGTACTGGTTTGGCCATTATTGATACTCTCTGGTATAGGTAGTTCGAATTCCTCTCCAAAATGTATCGCCTACCTTCACCCATTCCATTCCGTTTTGTCACCTGTTTTCCAACTAAAATTCAGTCTCGAATATTCGCTCAGCGCAGCAACGTTACTCTACCTCGCAACATCCGTCCTTCTCGTGATCCTGATCTTTCTTCGTTCTATCCACCCTCGTTATACCCTCGTGATACTCGTCATCCATCTCCAAGCTTCCCAGATTCCAATTCCCGAAACCCCTCGACCAAAAGTGAGTAAAGTGTGCTGTGCCCCCTCGTTTGTGTCCCGCCGCGCCAGTTCGACGTGGTGTTCCAGGGTATTCCAGGATACTTCGCCCTTCCTGGTGGTCCTTCATCTTCATATCCCGCCCTTGAGTCCAGCTCTGGTAAGTCCTCTTCCATTTTCCGATCCTCGTTCGGACGAAATTACCAGAGAGTCTCATCGTGGCGGAACCAAGTACGTTAACGTAGCTAAGGACTATAACAAATAACCGTAAACAATTTAACTGCCTTTTCGGCTAGAGTCGGATAGTAAAGTGATTGCAATTCACTACGTTCCGTTCCCTGCAAAGTGGCAATCCGTAATCTCAGCTCAAGGTTAATGCAGTTTAACTATTTACAGATAATTATTTTATTAGTCCATTAAGTACGCTTCAGTACTGCTCCATACACAAAGGTCGACTGCACTTCAGTCTCGTGTCGGGATAAGGTAATTAGTTGGGAATGCTTTCATTACATGGAAACTGCTAAAACTAGACAATTATTATTTACGACATTGGAATAAAATTTGACTAACAAACGATCAATATTGGATTTTAAAAAACATAACCAAAATGGTAGACCAAAACGTTCAATTAATATTTTTGTCCCAATTATATGAGAATCTTGGTGTACCAACGCAGTGCCCTATGCACCATTGGGTGCGGATAAGGGAAACTAGTAGTAGTAACATGAAAATATTTTTAATGATCGTTATTATTTACTGCCATTATTTAGCATATGGAGACACCTAGGTAAGTGTCCATTTTCCTTCTAAAGAAATTTTAAGCAAAGATTAATTTCAATAATAATAATTATAACACTAGCGATACTTAAAAAGTAAGAAAAATCGGGTGGAAAATAAAAAAATATACATATATTAAGTTTTAAGCTTTTTACGAGAGGAAATTCAAATAAATATGGACAATTCCCTTCATTCCGATTTTCTAGAAACGAGAACGTTAAAGTGACTAGAGTAAATTAGCTTTATCTTTCTTCTACTACATACATAATGACATTATTTACTTGAAATTGATTTAACTTAACATTCAGAACAATAAAAATCATGTTAGGTACGAAAGCTACTGGGATCAGTAATTCGAACATGTAGTTTATTTTATCAAGAGTAATTTATGTGGTCCTAAAAATCCTTGTATCGAATAATCTACATATTGCCTTACATAGGATAATTTACATTATAAACTTGGGTAATCTTGTACAATAATACATGTGGAAACTTCAGTAGTTATGAGTAGGTGTAGGTATAGAACTTCTCTTAAATAAAGCAATACCATGTAACTAGACTTGAGTCTTCATGTAACACGATTAACTCTCTTGCGACCAATGTTATTTCTCAAGTACATGAAGAAAAAAAATCATATCTCGTTAATTTTTTAACCAAACCGCTCAACTTGTATAACTGTATGTGTTACACTATAATTTTTATAGTGGCAACCCACGATTGTTTTGCAATTATTTATTTAAAACACGAATTTTGGCGCTGCAAACATTAGCTCGGCGTCACTACGATTGAAATATTTTTGTATAAGGTAAGATATGATTTTAAAAATCACACACATTTTAAACTACAAAATTAAAAACATTGAATTTAAAATTCGTACTGTGTACCTACCTTTATTTTACTCCCCCTGAGCCCAATGTCATTTCTGAAGTAAATGAGTTTTTAATAAACCCTGTAACTTTTTTTTCCTTTTTCGTTAAAGGTAATGTAAAAAAACAACCACATCTAATAAGAAGTAAAAAAAAATGCTAAGAAGAATGTTTTTCAGACGCTAATTAGACAATGAGGCAGTTCCATTTCACTTAACGTCACTACGATTGAATCATTATTTAAAAGGCTAGTATTACTTTTAAATAATTAATAGATATGTGGGGACAGTTCGTCCAAAGTCCAAATATAATTCAGCTTGTTCAGTTATTACTACACGAGTGGATAATTCCTAGAAATTTGTTAGCTGACACTGTAGTTCACACGGGCAGGGCAGTATAGACTTGGACACAACTGTTTATCCCCACCATACAATACAAATAACAAAGAACTGCTGTTCTATAAATAACCATACCGAGGGCGATGGTCGGAACAGCAGTGCAGTGCATCACAACCATCTTAATAAGTATACCAATATCATAATAAGTATCTACAACCATCATAATAAGTATCTACAACCATCATAATAAGTATCTACGCAGTAACTCTCCTCAGTCGGAGAAACGCCATGAGCCAAGATGTAGTGTCTTGCCTGGCGTAGACGACGCCATCGTGGAAGCCTCGGAACGGTCTGGATTCGGACTCCTGAAGCCTGACGTGCAAGTCCGCTCTCCTTGTTGCTCCACCTACCAGCGCTGTTCCAGCCGCCAACAACTCATCTCTACTGAACTACGCACTTACAAGACATATAAATACTATACTCATATAGTAAAATGAATAAACGTATAGTATAACATCACCAAATTTCCACTAATCTCCCCATTGGTAAAAGTATCCTCTACCTCCAAACCCTTTTAGATATGTAAACTAGTTACATAATAAAATTTTGAATAAAAAAAGTGATGTGACCCTATATTTTACACTCGTTTAGATCAATGTCGTAAATGAAGTACATAATTGTTTTCGTTCACCATGCGACCTTTCGCTATTTTATTTATTGTAGAAACATACACTTATTTATTCTTAAATCTAATCTATAAATGCAAAAAGACGATTTCACTGGCCAGATTAATGTCGGTTCTGAAAGGGTTAAACGCCTTGTGAACCAAACTTCTGTCTTTGGAAATTATAATTGAAATGAAAATACAACCTGCGACCTTTCATACGAACAAAGGTCAAGGAGTTCAGAAAAGAAAAGGCAGTTGGGTATTCAAACGCACCCTGGCAAAGTTTATAATGTAAAAATGACAACACATCTGTTTTAGATCGATTGATTAAAATTAAAGTCAAATTATTATTCGTACATTAAATTTTAAAATGTCGCTTGAAAGAGTGTAAAAAAATTCACAATCACAATACTTTGTATACCCACGAACAGGTGGGATTTTTGTTTATTTTTTAAAATATGTTTTTGTGTATTTAACATGTATTTTTTTTTCGATTGAATAAAAAATTTAAAAAGCGATTTCGATATTTTTAACTGCGAAAAGTCGATGAACAAAAAAATCAATATGTTGACAAGCATGAAAATATGCACGAGGAATTTTAATTTAAAGTTAATTGTGGAGAAAAGCAATAAAAAAGCTAAATATGTATAAATCAACATCGTACATCCGTGGCTGTGAGGAAGGGAAGGAATAAAAATAACCATAAAACTCTGAAACGATCGCTGCCATTTCCATCGTCTAGCGGTTATCAAAGTTCCAGTTAACACCACATTTATAACCAACCAAGGATGTATTATACACTGGGTATTTTTAATTATAAATTAACCCCGCTATTAATTAAGGAAAGTTCGTGAACAAAAAATGACTGAAAGCGTGTAGGTATTTCCATATTAGAGATGAAACAAGAACTCCAAACATGATGAAATAAACCCCGAATCTTGTACACGTGTATGAACCATAGACGAATTAATAATTCAAGCCAACAGGCGCAAGAACCTACCATATGGAAATCTTACGATAAGAATTGTTATAGACCGCGATTTCTTGTAACAGTATCTTCAAAAGGTGTATGAACATTTTAGGTAAATCAGCTACGTGAATTTTTCACGAAAGACCAGATTACTCGTACGTAAGTACGAACGAATAAGAAAATAAACAATAAGTTAACTTTTATTTTTTCCCGGGAAAACGCGAATATTTTAGATTTATTTATTCGATCAGCTTCGAAACGCTCCGTGGGGATAGTAAGCGTAGTATAAGTTTCAAATCCACAGCTTTTGGAAAAGACCACGTTCGATTTTGAAATTCGCGAAATCAGGGTCAGACTTATAAACTGGGAAAACTTTAATTTTTCATCCAGCGACAAAACGTTTGGGAGAGGAAATCTCGCGATAGTACCAGTACCATGTACCTACTTACTAAATCTAATAACTCTTAACATAATATGTTCAACTTAATTTGAAGTTCGAAACAGTTGACTTTCGGGTAGATCTAAAAGCCTATAGGTAACTTGAATTATTACGAGAAAGTATTCCCGAAGTAACATTATGAAAAACTTCGGAATCCCAGAAAACAATAATGTAATAACATGAAAACAATGGTCACGGTAAAGTTAGTGTTAAACATCTTGCAAACTTCTAAGGACAAACAATAATTGCGCTCAATTAATCAAAAGTTTCGTCGTTACCAGAAATAGACCTAATAACTAGAAAAACTTACGACTGAAATTTTCAAGTGGATTTTTATTTTCGAAGGTGGCGGTTTTACATTGAAGTTTTTAGAACTTATTTTCATACGTAAGTAATATAGTAAATCGATTCATACGGTTTTTAAATCATATTTTCATGCATGTGTGCTAATTTATCCAATAATAAATTTCCAGGCATTAAGCCCATACGTTCAGTATAGAGGAACGGGTAGAATATAGAGTTCACCACAGGTCAAGGTGGTGTGTTGGTTTAGGACGAGAGTGACCCTGACGTGTTTAGTACAAGTCCCTTGGATATTCAGGAAGCAATATATATCTTTACAGATAACGGAGCTACGGACACAGCAACGTGTTACGATATTCGATTAGAAAAATCCCAAAGGGAGTGTGACGTGTGACGGACTGTGGGAAGATATACATATACAAGGGCCCTTTTTATCAATATTTTTATACCTTTTACATTTTAATATTATATAAAAGAACATTAAATTAAGATCATAAAATAACTCATTTTTTATTGAAATAGGCAGTGACAGTCAACATACAAATTATCGTAATTCTAAGGAATTGTTAGAGAAACAAAGTCTAAAACAGTGTGTCTCCCGTAATCATACCCGGAACCTCTGTATCGTGAGTGCAGCGTCTTAGCCATTGCGTTACGGAGGTCGCCAACGTAATGCTACGTAGATCACATAATATATTCCCAAACTCCCTAAATAATATTATAAGTAAACGCAATAGTCAGATAACAACTTTTTTCAGAGCTAAGAAAGTGGAAAGAATCAGTGTTTTTCTATAGCGCCGTTCAAAATAAAACAAGCATATTTTTTGGATTTGTCACATTTCATGCTTTTAACCTCAACATTTTCGGCGAGCTTTAACTTGCCTTACTTTTGAATGTACACAAATATAGTAAAAGTAAAAATTAAAAACTAAATAAAAATCATAGAAAACCTTTCCAAAAAAGTAAGAAATGTTTTTTTACAGTAAGTACATTTTTGTACAATGATAAATCGCGTCCAAGGAACTTGTGACATGTTTGACATGAAGTTCCGGAAAAACATTTAATTTTCCCGACATTTTTTTTACCAGAAGAGACGGAAATTGCAGAAAACTTCTTTTGAAGAATCGACTTAAAGTACGATTTTATAGAAAGTTTAAGTTAAAGCTAAAGTGTCGCCTTTCAGGGGTTAATGCATTTCCTGGACTGACACCATCTTGGAATTCAGATTTCAGTCAACTTATAGTTATGTTGGCTATTGATTCCGGTAAACTCCTTCTAAACATAAATAAATTATTGTACACTAAGAACGATCGTTATGAATATATGTTTTATTTTAAAATGAAAAACAACCCCTATAACCTACGTAGATTTACTAGTGATGAGTACGTACATAGTTATTATTTTAGACTATCTGTAAAACTAAGTTGAGTTCGATCATCTAAATAAGAGCGTTCATTAATAATTTATAAAACATCAATTTTATCATCACAAGACTTTTAATTCCTGCGTCGAAGACATAAAGTATTTTTTATGATATTGTATCCGAACTTTTACAACTACGGCTAGTTGAATTAAATAGATAGATAAGGGAAAATTGGCGCTTAAGAATACTGAAACTGACTAAAAACCTTATGCGCAGATCCTGGTTTCTGGAGGTGGGTAGGGCCATAAATAATAATGCGCTATAACATGTATGAAAATATTCTGTATTGGTAGAATGGTGAATAAGAAACAAAATCGGGTGGTATAAATCCAGTGTGTATGTTAATTAATTAGAATTCAATGAAACTTCTTTATAAATTTTTGTTAAATCGTCGGCGCTCTTATTGAAATACTGAGCTAATAATGAAGGGAAGCTGCAAGTTTTATAACTCGCAATACCAGCATCCAGTATATTTATTAGGATACAGGATGAGATGAGCTCCGTCACTTTACGATCTAGACTCTGGACACTAAGAGAATAAATTTGAATAATGCAATAACAGTTTAGTTACGGTGCACTAAACTTTTGTAGCAATACATAATCCTTTGTTTCCTTCTTACATCGGGCTTTTGAATAACGACATGATGTTTTGTTGGACAAAAACACTTTTTTGTATATTTAATAAGGGTCTTAATCGACACTTAAATTTTCGAAATAGGGATTACACGTAATACTGTTATAGGATCTAAACTGAAATTGAATTATTTTAAGCTGATAGTTATTCGTAATATTTTCTATATCCCTTTTTCCATGTATTATACTTACTTTTCTGATGCAGTCAAGTTTAATTATATCTCTAAAAGTATCTACCGTTAAAAAAAAGCGTTTGCTGTTTAAAAATATATCCGAATGAATGATTGGAAAAAGTAAAGGAGGGTGTACATCTGTACATATTAATTTTCTGTCAATATTGTAACTCATATTTTAGTGCGTTTGCATTTTCACAAATAAAATAAAGAAATTAGTAAAATTTAATAAAAAGTTTAATTTCTATACGCATCCGAAACCTGAAACCGTCCCTATGATGCACTGTTTCGTAAAATATATAGAAAATTATAAAAGTAGATTATATAACGGAAACAGGCTCATCCGGCGTAAGGACAATGGTAGAGAAATTTATTCCCCTAGCAAGAGAAAATAATTTAAAAACTGTTTAATTTTCAGTAAAATATAAAATCTGGTTTCATAAAAATACAGCACATATTTAATTAAATTAGTTGACGCAGATTGCAGAAGACGTGAAAAAAAATATATACGGGTATTTGAGGAAAGAAAATTTGGCTTGAACTGTCAATATTACAATTGGATTTACAAATCTCACAATTTGTTCTAAAAACATAAAGAGTGACGTTTTATTTGGAAGTATAATGTTAATAGAAATAATAATTTAAAACACTAAAATGACGTGAATGTACGTAATAATGTTGGAAGCGATAATTCAATTTGGTAGGTGAATTTCACAAATAAAATCATGTTGATTTATGATTCTAGGTATGCCTTACTTACACAAATTTATGTTATGAAAAATTCTGTAATTTACCGTTAGGTACTAGCGCAATTTCAATGTTAACCGATATTTTTCTGTAATGAACTTGGAAAAAGTACCTATTTAATAGGTTCAGATTTTAAATAAGTATAGTTCAATGGTCCTGATCGAAAATCAAACCTATTTGTATTCGATTTCGCAATAGTAAACACGTGGCCTATTAACTGACAATACATTTAAGCAGATAACATTAACTATTTTAAAACCGTATGTTTGTGATATCAGAGAAAATTGTTGAGGGAATTTACAAGAAAGTAAACAAATTTGGAAATGCTTTTTTTTCAATAAGGGGGTAATAATCACATTACAAAACTAAAAACAAAAAGCGAACGTTATCAGGCATAACGTTGTTGCGCCTGCAAAATCCGCTAAAACATTTTTTTTTCGAAAATTGTTTTTTTTCACTGTTCGATAGAACAGGCGTTACGAATGGGCCTGTAAAATCCGTTTTTTAATTTTTAAACTGGTTTAGAAAAATTAAAAACCAGCTATGTATTCTTATTCAAAAAATGGCTTGCAAAATACTCTATGAAGACTCCGTTTACATATCGCATTTTGAACTTAAGGGACAAAACTTTATATTGCGCCTTTTAATTACACATAACGGACTTTGCACAGACCGACCGATATATAATCTGTGCACCGACCCTTGCTACAGAAAGTTTCTTTTCTAGACTAGCGGTGGATTACGTCTGATCAAATAAAACATTTTAGCCATTTAAAAAAAGGTAAAATTACATTAACAGTTGACAATTCTTAACGTTTACTTATAAAAGTTCGGCAAGTAATTTATTATAATTAAACAGTAACTAATAAATAACACAGTTCATCTTATTATTTTAACTCAATTTCATTCATTCTTTCAGTCATTCTTCTTACGATGTTTTGCTTAATATTTTTTTTAAAAAGTTATAATTATGCAAGAAAACATAAATTATAATTATTATAACAGTCACAAAATCCGCTTTTTTTAAAAATACACGTAAAGAAAACTGCGCTATGTGCTACCTCTACCATAAAACGTATTTTAAGACTCAAATTAAACCCGATATGTGCCTTTCAGACAGAAAAAAGAATTTTAGGGCTTTAATTTTGAAATACTATTTTTATATAATGGCATAATACTAAATCAGAATACAGTTTTTTTTTTGTTTCCATGTTTTGGAAAAAATAAAGGTATTCTTGAATAAATCAGTTTTTTCCTCTTCCTGAAAAATCGGATGTATTTACATAACGGATTTTGCAGGCGCAGAGACGATATTAAATTTTGTTATTTATTTTTAATTAGCTAATAACACATTTAAAATGATCCAATTAATTGTTTACACAATGTTCTGTTGATATAGGACAATTTAAACACTCAATTACGAGTATTTTTAATTTAAACTGTATTTTTAATTAACTAAAATACGGTTAACCTTGTTGGGTATTTGCAAAAAGCCACGGTTGTGCTATTAAGTGTAAGTGAGGAAGGTAGAATGCCGTGTAAGTGCTAGGTATACGGATTTAGCGTTCCACATTACCTGTAATAATGGATACAGAAGAATTCATTTGCACTGTATTACATATTACGGCAATTTCATTTATCAGGCCAATGCCAATTTTATGCCGAGAATAATATTACTAACATTAGGAATGCAAAACTAAAATATTCATAAAATTCGCAAGGGTAAATGGTTGGCAGTCACGGATTGATAAAAACCACAAACTCGCTGAATAAGCAATACCGAATTCGATTTAATAAGTGTTTAATGCTTACATAAAACGGTAAAAACTTGCTTTATTTTATAACAATCATTATTATAGTAGGTTTGTAAACCACAATAAGTTTCAAAGTCAAGAATATTATTTCGTAAACAAGTGTTACTAGGCATTAGGGGGTTTGACTTCATAACTGACGCTGAAGTTCGGGAACGGACGCAGCAACGTCCAATAAAGTCGTGAAGATGCGGCGGTGGACCTGGCTTGGGAATGCACTACGGATGCCTCGGGAGAGCCTGAACCCGAGCTGCCTCTTCTTTAGGCCTGCAGGATCCCGCCGTCTAGGCGGACCTGATGGCTGGTGATAGGGTCTCCTGGAGGGATCTAGTGATATCCACATGCTCCACATAGGAGCGAACGTGGTGAAAGAAGAAGAAGAAACTACTGCAGTTGCAAAAATGGTTTGTTGTTATAATATGTTGATATAGGAAGTCTGTAAAAATCGCGGCAAACTCTAAAATTCCATGTCCATATTGCCACGAATTGACATAATTTCTATGTGAAAATATAGAGCACCAACTAATTTTCGTACTGAACTACAAAATACAGTACAAATTGCTAATTACTGATCAAAGACGATCATGTAGCTCTGCTGCTGATACCAGGAAAAAGGCCTGATAACATTTTAGTATCTTAACAAATCATTTGGTAAACTCGTGTTTAAGATTAGGATTATAACGACAATATAATATAATTAGTTTTACGATTCGATTTAGCAACACGTAAGTAGATATTTAACAGACATAATTGTTTTATTACATCTAGATATCGACAACTTATTTTGAGGCGTATTATAAAAATAATTAGAATATTTTATTAATTAGTGTCTAACAAGACTAAGACTTCCCATTACTGAGGCTTATTATTTACTTTACACTGAAGAATAATGCTATGTAGAAACATTCAAGCAGCTCAATCGTCTAATTAATATTTACTTAGTGGAAAATGTACTCGGCAGAAACAATGTTTCATTTTACTAGGGGCGATCCAATTCTTCACCAAAAGGACGGCGAAATATTCATATTTTATACTTCTGTACGCAAATCCTACATAATTTATTTAAATGGGCTAGTACTACCTGCCCTGAAATCCCAACATAACTTTTTTTACTTAAACCGAAAACATAAGAATGCGAGAAAAATAAAGAAAAGTAAAAAGAAGTCTACTTCCGCTTGAGTTTATTCAAAAACCAATCACGTTTTTTGTACATGATTGCTTAAACTTTGAAATGTACTTTAATGATATATTTTGTGACAGTGTTATAAGAAAGAAAGAAGGAACTTTATGGCAGAATGTTTGAGTTAATATTTCTTGGCAGGAAACCACTTCGTTACGGACTTCGTAATTCTTCAGTACTTTTAGCTCTCAATAAAAGTCAAAGGGTGTATGTAGTATGCAAAAATTTTCCTAATAATAAGTACTTCAGTACATAATTACAAATCCTTTAAACTGAAACGTGTTTATATAATATATTTTTATAGAATAAAGAAACATGATACACTAAAATATTTCAATTTTGGGAGAGCTTTCAAATTTACCATTACAGACACAACACATAAGTTAATTTTGTTTGTTATACAAATATAGTTTTATGTATCGATTTACTTAGTCACTACATCTCTTATAATAATTGTGTGAAAACTTTTATGCCTTTGTCAAAACGTACTAAAAAGTAACAGAATCTTATACAAACATATTTAGGTATAAAATACACAATCCAAAAGAGAAATTGAAAATAAAATATTATTGTTGACATAACCAAAGTCATAATAAAATGTTTCCCTAATGATTTTCCATGTAAATATCTGTGCTCCTCAAATATTATAATATATTTCCATTTGCGTCGAAGAATATTTAGTTTAGTTTTAAAAGATTACAGAGACGCGATTGCCTATATTGCTAAATAAGTTATAATAAACGTGAAACGTTATCAAACTATTAACTTTTATATTTCGATAATATAAAGTTAGGAATAAATATTTAATGATAGAAATAATATAACAGTGGAGGATCGATAAAAAGGGGGCTTTACGACCGATCTACCCAAAAGTAGGTTGGCAAGTACTGCGATAAATAAAGAAAATTTTAAAGTTGAGTTAAATTCAAAGAGTTTCCAGCATAAATATTCTCATAATCTCATCTGAGATACAAACTTAAACACTATACCAACGTAGTATTGAAATTTTGATTTTTTAGTTTTTAGATAACTTAAAGTGGCATAAAAAACCAATTAGCACAACAAATTTCAGGATACATGCAAGCTAATTTTTATTTCATTACTTTTCTTTTCCGTGTAAAAAAAATAAAACATCATTTTGCGATAGCATTTTGTGTTCGTCGCGTTCTTGTCCCTTGAAAAAAATATTTATAGCCTCAGCAATTACTCCTAAAAAACATAATGGTTGATTGCGCGAAACGACGAGTTGACAAGCTCTGTTGCATTCCGGTCCACCCCGCCCCGCCCCGGGTACTTGTGTAGTGGGAAGTGGGTAGGGGGTAGGGGGTAGGTGGTAGGTGCTCCCGCGTTGTGACACGTGAATATGTCCGCTGGTATTCCCGCGGGGTCAGGGTAAATAAGCGAGGAAATTCGAGACAGGCATTAAAAATACATTACCGTTTCCCGCCAAAGGAGGAGCGACTCGATTGGCAGAAAACAGGAAGAGAAGCGTTCAATCCTACCTCCTAGCCCTATCTACCACTACACACTACCACTGAGTGGTATGTTCTGGTACCCAGGGATTAAGGGCCGAAATCGGAGTTGTAGAGTTAGTCGGAGTTATTGAATCAGCGTCAGGAAAAATGGTCCGATTTTATCACAAAATCGTAAGTCACATCTACATCTAGACGTTGTCACATAAACTATTAATTTTTCATATAAGACGCTATTACATAATATTTATTATTGAATAGCATACATGTATATTTTTATCTAAGTTTAAGGTTGAAATTTTACGTAGGCGTGATTATCCTAAATTTCATTGAGCAATACATGCGAATATTGTCAGATGCATGGGATGATGAAACTGAGAAACTTAAAGTTAAGATTCTCGCGATTTGTCCTATTTATTTTCGGCTGCAGTCAGCACATTGGATCTGGTATATGTCAATTTATTTTGTATCTATGGATTACGTTGGACAAAATTGATTTTCCAGCTTTTTATTTTCTTTCAATTAACTTTTCCTTACACTTTCCGAATATAAGGTAGATAATTATAACGTGTGCTGTAGATTATTATCGTACAGCGGAATGATCGTGCTAACGAATTGCCGTAACGATAAAAAATTACTACAATTTTTAACTTTTGCGTATCGCACTAAAATAATACGAAGTTTTAAATTACATTACGGAGTTCCTGGAAACACCTGCTGTCGGTCTAGAAAAAGACAAATTGAGGCAATTATGAATGAATAATTAAGTAAGGGGCGGAACATAGATCATTTTAGGGCATCAATCGGGTCTCTACAAATATTTATCAATGTAGATACTAACAATTTGATTTGGATAGCAATAGTTTTAAAAACAAGTTTAAAAAAACACATCAGGGTACAAAAGGCCGGACAGTTCTAAAATACAAAATAATAATGGATCATTCGCTTATATAATATGTAGAACCTTATGTTTTGTAGCTTTTCATTTCATTTTACGAGGTAGGATGGATAGCGTAAAATTTCACATATTTTTCGCATTTGTGTTTTTTTATCTAGCGAATTTCCCTTGACCGTCTTGCCCAACAACTTACTGTTCTACTCATATTCAACGTTTACATACAATCGAACATATAGATTTTATGAATGGCGACAAAGGTCTCTCACCGCTACAACCACTTGTCAGCTATCGAAAAACAACCGAAGCAGACATGACAAGGTCGAAGAGTCAATGTCGCTTCAAGGAAGTCGTTAGAAACGAGAAAAATATAATTCCGTCACTCCATCAATTTGCATTTATCGACGGTTCGAATTTGGAATTACGTTATATAACAATTTTCATATCGGCGGTGGCGGCGCGGCGCTGCGCCACGACGCAGTCCCGCCCCCTCCGCGGGCCTTAGTGGAGTGTGGTAGTGCGGAGCCGTGTAGCCGGTCGCGGGTTAGCCGGCCAGCCTGCGAGACCCGCCGCCCGCCGCAGTCGCACGCCGCACGCGGCCCACGGCACACGGCACCTAGACCATCCACCGCGGGACATTCCGCGCTACAGATGATCTCCAACTGTTACGAATGTCAACACCAACTCTCGCGAGACAAAAGTGCGCTCATGTATGGTTTGGCATACAATTTTATATTTTTATTGTGAATTTGTCAATATCGTAGGATCCAATCGCTTGACCGATGAGTATTCAATCGAAACAATTCATAAAATAATTATCCGATAAAAAGATAAGAATGTCGAATTCGACAAGTGGTAATCAAATTAACTACGAGTGTTTAAATAGAAAAGAGTGTTTAGTAAATTAAAATTGAAATATTTTAAGTTTTCTTCCCAATTGATGCACGAAGCGGGAAAATAAAGATTAGGTGACTAATCGGGTATTTTGTGATGTAATTTTGGGTGAATTCGACAATGCAGTAGCTAGAGTTAATAGTCCGCTACTCCATCACCGAGGATCACCTTATCTGAAGTAATTAAACAGCGCGGATGTTGTCAGAATGAGATATTAGCTCCCAAACTAAGGTAAATTGATTTATTGACATCGCGCGTTGTCTGTTTATCATCAACAAAAGGTATTGAAATGTAATCAACAAAAGTATAACAGACACACCTAAGTATGAAATACAAAATTATTCATAAAAGAAACTAATTATAAAAAGATATTAATGAGGAAGGGGTACAAAATTTTTTTTTTTTTTTAGATAATAAATTTAAAAAATTATAATTCAATGCTACTATTAAGAACCGAAGAACTACCAAAAAAAAAAAACTCGACTACGCGAATGTTACGCATTTAACAACAAAAAACATAAAAAAGTTCGTGTTATCGTACTATTGTGGAACTAAAGCTAGCTTTATACGGACAGTAAACTGTATAGTTTCCTGTGCACTCTGAAAACTGTCCTATATAAAACGAAAACTGTATGGCCGACGCGACGTTTGGCTGACATGACGGTTAATGTTTTTTTATGTAAACGTTTAAGTAGATATTGGTATATTGTATGCTTTTAAAAACGTAAAAAACAAATAAAAAATTTACATTATTACATACATACGATAATCACTTAGCGTGTCTTTTGACAGACTGCACAGTTTTTCTGAACAAGATCAAGAAACTGTGCAGTTTACTGTCCCGTATAAAGAGGGATTAACTCTTTGGGCACATGCACTAAGCCGGTACCTCAAACGTTCGAGTTGCTTACATATTTATATAAGGAACCCTGGAGAAATACTATAATAATAATAATATAAGGAACAATATGTACATAATTCAAATAACGAATAATTTGAATAAAATGATACACTGATGAAACCAGTTGTCCTTGTACCCTATGTACTAAAAACATCGAACGCCAATAAAATAATAACCAATATATTTTGGTTTTCACGACAAAATTTGAATACGAGCTGTCAGATTAACAAAATATTTTAAATGAAAGGGATTTTCTACGGGGCACCAAAAAGCATAGGAAAGGTTGAAGAGATTACATTAAATTTTCATCCGACGTTTTGTTGAAATTATTTTAGCAAATGCCATGTCTCGCTGGCCTTAGGTATTATGCATAATTACATAATATTTCAAAGTAAAATACGCGCTTCCCTTACATAAATTGAGATTTTTTATTCCTAGCCACAAAACTTGGCCGTGTTGATTAATAAGTGGAGACACGGCCGCCATTACAATATGCCACTAATTATAGTGGTGAATGTTGGGATGTTGTACGGCACTAGTATGTTTACACTGACAAAACTGGTTAATTGGTTAAGGGAGGCATGTTGACTAAAATTAAGCTTAAAAATAACGTGATAAAGAAAAACATTCTAATTCCCTCGACGGTAGCCGAGATGTCAATGTTTAAATTATTTTTCATATTTATGGTCAGGTTATAGATATAAAAAAGGTAATGCAAAATTAATCATTATGAAAAATTTTATACAACAAAATTTTTTTATGTATAAAAAATTCGGTAATGTAAAGTAAATTTGCAAAATCTCATTTGTACTCCGATGGTCTAGTTTCCTTTCCTGAAATTATAAGCGTGGTATGTACACAAAATCCGTTTGAATTTTTTGATTAAAGATCAAGTCGACCGATACACTGAAAGTCGTGAAAATGGCTAGAGTAAGAAGCGATGTACGTATTATATAAGTATGTATCACGTCACTCTTCTTCGAGTGAAGCGGTTCGATATCGTGATAGGGATCGCGACAAACCCATAAAATTAGGATTAGGCACATTAACCATAGCCCATTTTCACTATAACGTCTGGGATATAAACTTAAGTTCGTCCAAAAGTTTACTTAGAATATTCGATTAATACTAATAATACGTTCGTCTGTAGGTTAAACACAATGAATTAGCGGGGATTTCAAATAAATGCATACAAAGATGCTAGTCGAATGCACTGGAGTAAAACGGATAAGTGCAATGTGCACGTGTTATGTAAAATAACTTGGCAGGGTTACAAACGGAAAATGAAAACAGTACACGAGGCAACAAGTACGAGACAAATAATAATAATGCATGACTTCAAGTTTCACCACAAACCACAACACTTTCCAAACAGTCAACATACATACTTCCGCCGTTTAACATTGCCACTCTTTAGATCTTCTAATCAATAATATGCGTAATAAATTACTTATCAGCAAAAATCGTTTTCATGAATTCCACCGTTATGCAAAACGTTAGTGCGATTTCTCACAACAATAAAGTCATAAAAATTGGAAGGAGAATGATTAAAACAATAATTATCAATGTACAAAAAAATATTTCATTATTAATATTAATTTAAATTTTACTTTGTAAATATCGTTCTTTCTTTTTTTAGTAAATGGGTTTCTTTAATTTTTTTAAGCATTGTGAATTTTCTTTTTTTAGTTTTGAAGTAAAACGGTATAAATAGATAATGAGTATGCTGTGTAATTCACGTAGAAAGTGTACATGTGTTAATCATTATTAGTTTTATGTATGATGTATCTTTGTAGAATTATCGAAAAATAAATAAATAAGTCAATATTTTATGATCTACAGAAATCTTTTTTAAGAGAAATTTAATCAATTTTGGAGTCAGAACGTTCCATTGTTTTTACTAGCAGATTTAGATATTTCAAGTAAAATAACGTAGGTATCTTCAAAATACAAGAATTTCCGAAACGAGCGTAACATTAAGCCGTTGCATTTTCACCAGTGAAAACTTTACGAGATTTCTCCAAAAACGCTTTTATTGGTGGAAGAAGAAAATAGCAGACCTATAGTTAAAGTAAAGGTCACGGTGTTCATATATAGCCCAAGGCTCTGAATGGCCTGTATCTACTGTTTAATGAGCACTAAGTAGAATAAATCACGGTGCATTGTTGATTTTGAATGAAGTTATTAAAAAAACGGCTTCAAAAACTGCAAAAGCTTTCGGAAGGGAGTTAATTATTCTGTATGAGCTCCTAATTAAGCATTTTGGAATAAAACTGGGAAACTTCGCACCCGAAAAGTTACACATATTAATTAAACATGCATAGAGCAACATAATATCAAAATAGGTAAGCTTAATTTGTCTGACAATGAAAGTTTTACGTGCCGATGAAGAAGATTATGCTGATCATTGTAGTTCGTGGTTTATACAACGTTTTCTCATCTATTCAAGCGTTAGTATTCTATCAGAAGATTCAATCTGGTATTGTTACATATCGGTTAATTAAATCGTCGATGGGCGAGATAGGAAGATAATGATGTGGGCACTTTCAATACGACTGATACAAAACAGTTGTTTTGATATGCAAGGAATACTACCTATCCGCATTAGATAAAGATTTCCTGAAAAGCTATTCGATAATGAATCGATTGACTAGTTTAAGTTTAGTGAGGGCCTCAGAAGTCAAAAACCAAAATATTTTTTAATTAACTAACTAACTAACTAACCATCACGCCATTTCTCCAAAGGGGTAGGCAGAGAGGATAGAACGCCACACTACGCTGTCCTGGCACACTTCTCTTGCTTCCTCCACATTCATACATCTTCTCATGCACGCACGTCGATTATTCGGACTTCTTACATGCGCACTTTCAAGCACTTGTTTTACTTGATCATGCCATGTCTTTCTCGGCCTTCCTCGATTTCTACATCCAGGCACAGTGGCATCATATATTTTTTTTAGCCGTTCTTTCATCATCCATTCGCTCTACATGACCGAACCATCGTAAAAGACCTTTCTTAATTTTGTCGATAATGCTTATCTCAGCCTTGCACTCTGCTCTAATTTCGACATTTGTACACCTATCATACATAGTCTTACCACACATTTGCCTGAGAGATCGCATTTCAACTGCATTCAATCTACTTTCATCCTTCTTTTTCCAACACCACGCTTCACTACCATACATAAGGGTTCGTACCAGAACTCCATTATGAACTGCCAATTAATTTATATGAACGCTTTGATAGTGAAAATAGTAAAGATATGTTTGTAACACTTTGTATATTTATATTCAAAAGAAAATTCAAGACATTTAAATATAATTGTTTCAAATATCGTAAAAATAATTTGATTTATTTGACAGTGGGCGTGCTATGGGTGTGTACAATGAGATTACAAAAACAGCAAAATAATGAATCACTTAACTTCAAATGTACGAGTATTTACTACAAATATCCGGCAAGCCATACAGAGATATCTCATACATATTATCTCCGACCTCCAAATCTGACTCTGATTAAACATTACACTCAACTTGTTGCGGAAATATTATTATTGTGCGTTAACTACACAATATATTTATACATTTTATGGAGAATTCCAAGAAAAACCAAGTTTCACTAATACGGAAAAGGAAACAAAACGTTGATGCAACATCCCATATTTAAAAAAAACACATAAAACTCTTTTTTATATTAGCTACTCGCAAAAGCAAAGTGAAGCTGTATATACTAAAAGCTTGGAGTATCTAGTATTAAAGTAATATTTCTGGGGTAAAAGCTTTAGCAAAGATAATACTGAAATATGTATGATTTCCTGACACTGGCCAACATCCAAATATAATATAAAAAATAGAAGTGTATAATGGCCAACACAAAAAGCGTCAGATGTCAGGATACCCACAAATGACACATTATTCAGTAACCGCTGTTTTCACCCCTTTGCCTTCCACGTACAGAAATAAAAAACATTATTCCAAAAACTTTTCAGAGACTTTATTATAAAATTAAAAGTTAAAACAAATGACAGTCGATACTTTTAGTTATATTTGTGTTGTACTAAATACAAATTACGTGAGAGTACTTATAAACGTTAATATTACACCAACTTAAATAGTTCCAAGCGAATGCAAACAACGACAATGATTGATTTTATAGTTAGGAAATTCCCTAACAAATACTGGGTTGTTACTTCAAGAATTCAAAAAGTATCTATACAGAGTATAATTATTATTATTATAAACAAAACTGTAAAAAATAAGTCCCTAGATACATCTAGATTTTAATCTAGTTCTCAAAAAAATTCATTCAATAATTTTTTTTAATAAGCATAAGAGGTTAATTTTTTAGAGCTAAATTTTTCAGCTAAGATTCAAAGACATTTTCAGCTGAAAAGTGAATTTACCTCCGACGTACATTTATAAAATTAGTACTTGAATGAGAATAAACTGACTTAGTTGACAAGGTTGTTACGTACAACTATTGCAAAATATGAAATCTCTTAACGAAGATTATTTTGAGCATTCCGCTGTCGACAACACTCGTATTAAATACGATCAAAATGCATGTGTATTACATAATATCGTATTATTTAGGCTCATCCCTTTAAAAAAAAGTGTTTTAACACAGCCTTAGAACAAAAAAAAATTACGAAACACGATTAATTGTATTATTATGTATCTCGTCAACAAATTTAAAATTCTGTGGAATGACCCTCTGATTTAACATAATATTAAATTCGCTAAATGCTAAAACTTGCTCGAGTAATAATAATTATTGAAACAGTTTTAAACAAAACCAAAATAAAATTTTCATGCGGTTTTATTGTGAAATGTTAAAGAAATAGAGTACTTTGCAGTGTATTTTAGAATATTTTTCGTATTTGTGAATGAAATTTTGGAAGCATGGAGAACTGAATGTTATTGAATTTGCATGAAATAAGAAATATGTCGTCGTTTCGTTTCGAATACCAAAAACGTAATATTCCTGAATGTATTAGAATAGTTTTGCCCGTGTCTGAATGGTGATTTATAGACGAAGTATTGTAATAACATACCTACTTTACATTAGAGTTAAAAAATATATACCCTTTTCTTGATACCTAGGATCTTATACACACTCGATTCTTACTTATGTTATGGTAAATTTAGCACCTACTTTTTTATGTAATTCAACCAAATTCCAATATAATAGAGTTTGGATTTAAATAAAGTAAACGGCTATTATCGAGTGTCTCGAATAGAACTGAAATCTGTTTGTGGAAATCTGAGTAAGGTCAGGGCCAGAAGATATCAATAACTGTGCCAATAGGAACTTTAATATTAAGGAAACTGTAATACATAATATCAAGCACGGTTTATGAAAATGAGTCGTACACTTTGTTATATGTTTATTATTGATATTGTCAAGAAGTAAAGTAAGTTACCTGCGTCTATCAATTGAGTGAAAGAGTTAGAAACTTAATTTAATAGTTTGATATTAAAACGAAATGTAACAAATGTATGAAGATAGGCATATTAATTAAATAAAATAAAAATACAAACACCGTGGAAAAAGATAATTTAAAAATACTTTATGGGGATTTACAACCTACCTATGTAGAACCAGAAACTAAGTTGAAGGTACTTTTTAGATTTAATTTTAACTGTAATTTTGTATTTTCAATTTAATTTTCATTCACCCAGACATAATTTATTGTAAACTATTTAAATGACAACACTTTGTTTTTAACTACTTTTTTTATTTTATTATTAAAACTCCCGACCGGTTTCGAAACAACACGTGTTGGCACCTTAGACAAACCTTGGACAAACAATAGACCTGACCATTGAACATATGCACTGACACAACTGACTTCATTATCCAATTTCATTAATTCTTGTACCCTTGACAAAGAGACACGTGTTGTTTCGAAACCGGTCTGGAGTTTTAATAATAAAATAAAAAAGTAGTTTAAAACAAAGTGTTTTCATTTAAATAGTTTATAATGAATAACTACAAAGTGAGTGCTTCTAACATAAATTTCATAATTTAATGTACTCATTTTTATTGATTATCTGCATTTATTTACCAACTCAGCGAATCGTTCATAAAAAATGCGGATATAGGGAACGTGAATACTGCTTACATCATGGAGATAACCTTATTATTCGAATGTAATAATGATAAAACAGCTAAATGATTAACAAAACAATAAAATTAATCTTTGAAAATTATTATCATACTGTAAAAATAAATTATGATTATTTTTTTAATTAAGCTCACACGTGTTTTACTGTTCTAGGAAAAACCGACATAAATATTTTTGATTAAAACGTAATCTTTTAATTTATTGGTTGTAGTGAGTACCTTTGATATTGATTTTAAAATGACGATAAACAAATTATTGCAAACAAAAAACAAATACCGATGGTAGCTACGTAAACGGTCGTACTTTCTAAGAGAGAGCTGCTGTCTAATCAGGTTACCATATAATTTTTTTGGTGCGCGCTTCAGATTAAACCATAATAAAAATTATGCGTTTTAAAATATAATCCGAATTTCGAATGTAGAAAAAATAAGAACCGAGTTGTGGTCCAGTGGTTCACGTCATCACAACTTGTTCCATATTTTCTGGCACGGTTATTTCCAACTATTTGAAAATAGATCCGAAATTGAAGCGAGTATATGAAGCGGGCGTATCATAAAAACATAATTATTTATTTAAACAAAAACTTGTTGCAAATATGGAGTCAAGTGCCTTCAAGCAGCTCTTCCTAAGAATGTTCATTAAAAAAATATGCGACGGTTTACGTAGCTGGTTTCGAAATGTTTAAGTCACGATTAGCTATTATTTATCAATATATTATACGTAGCATTCTAATTTTCCTATGGCGAGTACGATTTTTATAATTAAAAAAATGGTAAAAGGATTGGTAATTCCAGTGACTTACAATAAATTGGAGGTTTTATAATTACCTACATTAATGTACCGTGAGAGATATTTTATTTTTAAAAAGGAAAACGTTCCGCAATGATGCGGTTCCGTGGCATTTATGACTTAATATATTTAAATCAAACTAAATTCGTGGTTCTATTTTTTATATTTGATTTATATCGCGACAATTGTTTCGCCTTGTTGGGGCATTATCAAACTGTCAAACAATTGCCACGATATAAATAACATAAAAAATTAAACCAAAAAATTTAGTTCGATTTAAATGAATTATGATATGGAGCTCTATAAAGTAAATGCCTAGTCAATCAATACATTTTATACGTTTGGCAATACTAGATCTAAGTAATTCCAATTAGGGTAATTTTACTTTGGGGTTATCGACTCGTAAATTATAATCTATTTACCAATAGATATATAGATAAACCTTTCGCACTAAAAATATAATGCAGGGCCCATGAAAAACACTAGCTTTTTAATTAAACAGATCTGGCGAGGCATTTAATGTGGATTTTAAAATCTAAGTACGAGCGTCGTAATTGTCCGCAAAAGAAATCGAAGAAAAGTAAATTGCGAATGTTTGGCCACTAGAACAAAAGCAAAGTTGCAAAAAATATTGATAAATAAGAGAAAAATTTAATAATAAGTACAGAGGTAAAATAAATACATATTTCTGAAAACACATAGAGGATAGGAATCTATTCAATTCTAATAACAAAAACATTCAGTGCTAAAAATATCGTTTTCCTTTCACGTTATCGAATTTGTTTTTTCAGATGACTTTTCCAAAATATTTGGCTATGGATAACACGTAAAAGTGTCATTATTCTAAAGTACTTAAATGCAGTTAAGTTTTATGTTACTCCGAAAATGGGCTGAACAAATCAACGTTAAGTTTAAAAAACACTAAAACCAAAAATGTGAAACGGACTTCAATAAATAATTTAATACAGAAATATATCATTAATCAAAACGTTAAGCGCTTTTGTTTTAAATATGGAGCCCGTTTTAACCAACTACACGATGTATAAAATGACACGAGTGGAAGTGACGTCAGCAGTCGATAATATAACCAACGCCAGCGTCATCTTCCGGCAGGAGAACACAACGCTGGAATATGAGGAACCGTTCGAGCCAGCGTGGCTGTGGACCATAATCGACGGGCTGCTGATGGTGTTCATCCTCTGGGGCAACACTCTCACCATCCTCGCCGTCACGCTTAGCAGGCGGCTGTCTAACCTGATCTCCAACAAGTTTGTCTTGAACCTGGCGGTGTCCGACCTCAGTGTTGGCCTCACGCTGCCCTACCACCTCGCCTTCTACTTGGACGACGACCTGGGCAGACAGAAGATTACGTGTGTCCTCAGGTTTATACTCATCACTCTGGCCTGCTGCGCGTCTATTATCAATCTCATTCTCATCGCGGTGGATAGGTAAGTTATTATTTTATTTGAACTCAATCGCTGTTGAAATGGATGAATGACAAGTGCACTAATGTCGAAATCAGAGCATAATGCAAGGCTGAGATGAGCATTATCGTCAAAATTAAGAAGGTTTTTTACGATGGTTCGGCCATGTAGAGAGAATGATGAATGATGAAAGACGGCTAAAAGGATGTATAATGCGAGTGTGCCTGGGTGTAAAAGTCCAGGAAGGCCGAAAAGATATGGCATGACCAAGTACAAGCACTTAAAAGTGGTGTTTGTGCAATGTCGTAATAATCGGCGTGCATGAGAAGATGTATGAATGTGAAGGAAACAAGGCAAGTATGCCAGACAGAGTGGTGTGACCTTATTTCCTCTTTGCCTACCCCTTTAAGAATATGGCGTGATGATTAGTTGTTGTCATCTTAGATTTGATTATTCTATCCGCTGTAATTTTTATGGTTATAACTCAGCTTTTATATTTATTTGCATTTTGTTGATATCAGGTATATCGCGATTCTGCACCCCTTGCATTACGGCAGATATATGAGTAATCTAGCAACGGGCACCCTGATGGGAGTAGGATGGATGATGGCTGTTGGGATCAGTGTAGTACCAATTTTCTGGAACAACTGGGGAATGGCGAGCTCCTGCGATATGCATAAGGTCATTTGAAATCACGTGATTAAATGTGTTAAAAATCTTTAAAGCTAATTTAGAATAAAAACATAACTTAAAACATATTTTGCATATTACAGGTTATTCCAAAGGAGTATACAACAAACGTACTAGCTCCCATGTTCTCTATGATTTGGGTGGTAATGCTGATCCTCTACTGGAGAATATGGCGGGAGGCGGCGCTTCACACCAAAAGAATGCGCACTACAACTTGTCTCGCATCGGGACCAAATGATTGGAAAAGTATTCAGGTAGTCTAAATAAAAACAAATACCCAAATCTGCTTAAAAAAACCAAACTAATTTCTAATAAAAATATAAATTGTTGCAGGTAGTGTTGATGGTGCTCGGCAGCTTTTCGATTTGTTGGATGCCGTACGTAGTGGTGATTTGTGCCCAAGCCGTGACGTCCTCCTCGAGCAATAACCCCGTCCTGTACAAAGCTATGTTTTCACTAGCTATGGCAAACTCCGGAGTTAACCCAATCATTTACGCTTGGAAGAACACCGGTTTCCGGAAAGCGTTCTTGCGGCTACTGCGCTGTAAGAGTCCAGACAGCCCCGAGTTCTGCCGAAGTTTCAGGAACACCACGGTTCACGCTTCAGCGGAAAGGAAACTTCCGTTGGAGACCATCAGCCAGAGGGAGCAGCCGCACACACAACCCACGACGGTGATGGGAGAAACAAACCACAATAGTACAAACGATCCGTTCAAAGACACATCCATGTGCGATCGATCTCTAGTGATAAACAATAACAGTGTGAAAAGTGACAAATGTAGAATAATAGAAAATGCCGGTTTCGAAGCCGGAATGTCGGAAAGTGTTAGCGGGTGTCATATCATAGAGAATCTCGGATTCGAGGACGCCCTAGATAGCCATAATATGAAGATGATAGATTCTAGTAGCAAAGATTCCGACGGTGATTCTATTGCTACTTTACCTATAGGACATACAGAGACACAGTGTGCGCATGTTAAAATTGTGAATAAACAAAATTACTTCGTGTGAAACAATCGAGTGTAATCAGTTGGACAGCGTTAAGAAATTTATTTAAAAGTGCCCTTTCCTAGATGTGACTATCAATTTGTGATTCCGGTCGGCGTTGTATCATATGGGCGCTTGGTACACAAAATACGTCGTCCGAAAGAGTAGATCTTCAAAAAAGATCGTACCATCCGACCAAAGAGTATACCAAAAAGATAGTTAAAAGAAAAATAAGGCGGAACATAAATAAAAATAACCATAAAAACATATCGACCAAAGAAATGATCTCAACATAATAAATTTAAAAAATAACATAATGTGTCACGTACTACGCTTTTTAGGGTACATAGAAAAGATACAGCTCAACAAAATATTCTACACCTTCTCCTTTGTGCCAAGCATCATCTAACTCTACTAATGCAGCTTTACTTAATAACCATATAGAAAAAATTAACAACCAAAAAATAACGGCATGTCATACCAAAAACTACAGGAAATCGATCTCTTTATCGTTAAAAATTTTCCGAGTTCACATTTGACTATTTATATTTAAAAATTACGTAACTTCCAGTTCAGCGATAAGTCTAAATAAAATCGACGCTTAGATTTTAACGTAGAGCATTTAAAAATACAGAATTTCAAACAATAAATTATCGTTTTTCAGGACTATATCTCGGACTCCGACTTCGATAATAAAAAGACATAATTAAATTGTACTATAATTTCGGTGAAGTTTTGTGTTGAATTGTTTGGTGGTAGTTAGAACAAAAAAAATAGATTTTTAAACAGTGTTATTTAATTATTTTGTTAGAATCAAAACCACGTTCCTTCTATGAAACCCTATTGTAAACATAAATAATAACGGTCAAATTGATCCTAGTAATAAAGTGACTGTAAAATTAATTGTCACTAGATTTGCTGACAGAGGTGCTAAAATAATAAGAAGTGTTGTCCGAGTAATATTGAATCAAGTGTAATGGAGGCAATTTTGGAAAGTCATTTGCCATACAATGTGATGCTCGCGGAATATGCTGACGGTGTAATGGTGGAGAACTCTTCAGACATATCATGTCACAACTGCACGGAGTCGCGCGAGGAGTTTACAACAACATGGGCGTGGATCATCATAGATTGCCTGCTGGTGGTGTTTATATTATGCGGCAACGTCCTCACCATCTTGGCGGTTATCCTGAGCAAAAAACTGTCAAGCTTGATATCTAACAAGTTCGTACTAAACTTGGCCGTGTCCGACCTTCTTGTTGGACTCACACTTCCCTACCACCTGGCCTTTTATTTGGACGAAAGACTCGGGACTATGAAGACTACGTGTGTTCTTAGATTCGTGCTCATCAAACTGGCTTGTAGCGCATCTGTGTTCAACCTCTTACTCATAGCGGTGGATAGGTAAGAAACTATTGTTTGTATTTTCTAAACCCATTTTATTAAATTTAATAATAATTAAACAATGAAAATATACTGAAAAAGTTTTTCACGGAATCTTATCTCACTTCCGGCATTTAAATAACTCACAGTGTTTTGATATTTTTTATTAAAATTTAAATTCGATTATATGCTTATGATAATAACGCATTACGTTTGTGATCTATCCAGATACGTGGCTATCCTCTACCCCCTCCACTACGTCAGATTTATGAGAAAGGCAGCCACAGTTACCCTCATGGGGGGGGGGTGGACGATCGCCCTGGGGCTCTGTATGGTGCCAGCTTTTTGGAATATTTGGGGAAAAACACATATTTGCGTTTGGTACAAGGTAAAAAAAGATGTTATTATCATTTGATAATGTTAGGTAAAATCTGTGAAGGTGCTGAGAAATAAGAATTACAGAGAGAATAATTTATTACTTTTTAGGCTTCTCAATTTACTTAATTGCCTTTGATGAAATTTATTTATTTCACATTACATTACATATATATTACATTACATATTAAATATTACATAACATATATTACATACTAGGTACATATCATATACTACATATAACATTAATAATAATAACATAAACAACCCATCCAGTACATCACCACCGCTGAACAAGTCAATAGACTGATTCTCAGCAGTGTTGTATGTACTAGATGTGTCTTTACAAAGAAAGGTCTATAATTTAACATTTAAGGACATATACAGACTGAATGCCTTTTAGAAATGACATATTTATAAAGAACAAAAAATATATATAAATTGCTACAGTTAACTCAACTTACACTAAACAATTTAAAAAATAACATTTTAAGATGCCTTTTAGAAATGACCTATGAAGAGAAAATGTCTGAAATTGAAACAATTCAGCAAAAACATATAAAGACAGAATGCCTTTTAGAAATGACATATTTATAAAGAACAAAAAATATAAATAAATTGCTACAGTTAACTAAATTACACTAAGCAATATAAAAATAACATTTGAAGATGCCTTATAGAAATGACCTATAAAGAAAAAATGTCTGAAAATGAATCAACTTAGAGCCAATCAATATTTTAAAAAAACTGATTATAGAGAAAAATTAAAAAAAAATTACCACTGCAGGCTCCATCTATATGCAATTATCAACTGTTATTTTTATTCCGATACACATTTGTACATAACTATAAATACCTATGATTCCAATTATTCCTGATTTTGTTGTAGGTTATACCGAAAGTTTACACGTTGGGCGTGTTGATGCCAATGTTCGGAATCATTTGGCTCGTAATGCTGGCGCTTTACTGGAAGATATGGCGAGAAGCAGCTCTTCACAGAGAGAGAATGCGTGCAGCAAATCGTTTTACACCAGAACTCAAAGAATGTAAGAGTATTCAGGTGAAAATTGGATTCAATAATTACGGATCTTATCGTTTAATACGCGTCACTTTATTCATGTAAAATTCTGGTTTTGCAGTTGGTGCTTCTGATCATGGGGAGCTTCTCAGTGTGCTGGTTGCCGTACGTTATCGTCATCGGTAAAGAGGCTCTGAAGCCTCCGACGGTCAACAACAGGGAACTATACAAGTCAGTGTTCGCACTGGCTATGGCTAATTCCGGACTCAACCCACTTATTTACGCGTGGAAGAACGAAGGCTTCCGGAAGGCGTTCTTGCGCCTCCTGCACTGCCAGACCCCGGATACTTTAGACGTTAAAAAACAGCTACAGGAAAACAGTCGAAAACCAACTGTCTGAGCGCCAAAGACAGCGACTAGAAAGAACAGAAATGTCTAAATCGGAAGATGAGCGAATCGACAAAAACATTAACAGACATTTGAAAGAGACCGCGGGAAACAGTTCTACGGTGATTTATAACAGTGAGGAAGGTGATCGGTGTAATATCGTTGTTAATGGTGGATTTCACGATGAAGAAGCCGGGAGAAGTGCCAAGTGCCATATCAGAGAGAACTTTGGTTACGACGACAACGCGGAGCAATACAGTGACAAGGCAACATGATGGAGACAAGCTTCTGGTGAAATTTTGTGTTTTTCTCAATACAGGACATTCGGGGTCACTCCACGGGAACGTTAATCGTAATAAATTTACAAACAATAGTATTTGGTGTCAAACGAAATAGTGATTTAAAAAAACATTACAACTCGCTTAATACATAATTCTCAAATCTCGATGTTGGTAGTTTGTAAAAAGATACATTATCAAAATGGTATTTCCCGCACCCATCCCTCACTAATAAAGTATTTAAATTATTTATGTGTCGACTCGTGCATTTATTATTTTTGGTTTATGTGAGAAAACTTTATTATTTAAATGATACATCTACTCTACTACTACTTTTCCTTATCCGAACATAATGGTGCATATGGTACTGCATTGAAACAAGTGCAGTGAATCTTGGTCAATTTATTACATGAAGGTAAGATAATCAGTCTTACGTTCCAGTCCAAGGTATCGCGAGTGAAATATGTATTATTATGAAAACCACATGTCAATGATACATCACAATGTATTGTATAATATAATTGTTTTCTTAATTGAGATGAATTTAATATGTACATCATCACGCGAAGCAGGCCCCAGAAGATAGCAGTGGAGAACGAGATTCAAATCCTTGCTAGCAATCTACAGGATTGAGACTGCGAAGAACATTTCAAAGATTCCTAAGTACATAAGTGGTTGCGCATTAGGCTACCGTGCACGGGGTCGCGGGTTCGATTCCGGTAGGTGGTCAATATTAAATATTTATTTACGTGCGATTTTCATATTAATATTTCATGTGTGATACCTTGGACTTGTACTGAAGTGTATGACTGATCATCTTACCTTCACGTAATAAAATGATCAATATACACTGCACTTGGTGTACCGATGCAGCGCCCTATGCACCATTGGGTGCGGATAAGGGAAAGTAGAGTAGTAGGTTGCAATAATAAAATTATTGTTAATTTACTGTCTTATTTTGTAGAGACCAAGTTTTGCAAATAATACGATAGACAGTCAAATCTGGACTATCAAATACAAATATGTACAATGACCATTATTTATCTTGTTTATACGATTTTAGCTAAATAATGGTGTGTAGATATACTTATGTGTTTACTTTACAAGACTTTTTTATTTAAAATTAAAAACTTAGGTACTAAAAATAATTATTTACCGTTAGTTATGAAATATGTATGGAATACGTAAGCAAAAGAAATGTACATACTTATAGTATCAGGGCACAAATATCCAAAATATATAAATCGTATGAGTAGTGCCTATGTTTATGTATCGTAGCTGTAACGCGTGTATTGAAGGTAATCGGTAAAATCTCTTTTTTTAATTTACTGGTTACCGTCATATACGCATCACAGCTATGATACATAATAATATATCGCACATTGGAAAGAATAGGGCCACACGTGAAATTTTTGTATGCAATCCGATAGAAAATTTAAAGCTCTATTTTTTAAATAGGATCCCATCAGCTAAATGTTATAGAAAATGCCTTAAATTAGATGTGTCCTTTTTGAAATTAGCAAGTTAAATCAATAAGGCCACAACTGCAATGTGACCCTATATCAGATTTAACTTTTACTTTCCAAACGCTAATCGTAAAATATTTGTGTTTAATCATATGGCCACAAGTGCTAATTTGTTCTAGAAATGTTTTAAAAATGTATATTTATGACTCTTACCTTAAAGTTCAATTTAAGTACTAAATAATGTATGAGAATTACAAGCGTCAGATAAAAACTCGATTAACAGTGATTTTTTAAAACATTCGAATGCCGTTTATTCTTTCCAATGTGCGATATGTAGATATTTTGGGGCTAGAACAGAGTAGTCTATCTTCCCTGCCTACCCTTTCGGAGAACATTCATATAAATTTATAAATGTAAAAAATTTGGATTGGTAGTTTATAGTTTGAAAATTCGTATTAAAAAGTAGGTTTTTTTATCGTAGGTATTCTTTACATCGTATTTTTAACTATTATGTACTAATTATTAAAAAACAAGAAATGATCTTGTTCCAGTGCAGTGCCCTATGCACCATTAGGTGCGGATACGGGAAAGTAGTGGCAGTAGTAGTAAGTAAGTAGGTAGTATTAGAAAACGAAGGGTAAGTTTAAATTTCAAATAATATTTCTTTTGGTAAATAAGAAAGAAAGATCGATTTTTACCAAGCATAAGCTGTATATTTTGTAGATAATTAAATCATTTTAAATTTCTATCATTTTAAATTTCTATGAATAGGAAAGAAAATCAGAAAAAAACTTGATTAATTTTTTACTTACTTACATCACATTCCCCACAGGAAAGCAAGCGTTTGTATATTAATATATTACGTTTCTGATAAAATTTTATTTTACTGTGAAAATTAGTCGTCAATTTAGGGAATTATGTCAGAAAATCGGTGAAAAATAAACGGCCAGATAATGAGAATCAATCTAATACGGACATCTTTGAATAACATTGGAAATTTTGAATATTATGAAGGGTTTGCGTCATCGCTAAAACAATGGATTTTAAACAAAAGATGTCGCTAAATAAACCAGTTGGAAATTCCTTTATAAAAAAGTTTTTATGACAATACTAATAGGGCATAAATAACTGTAAAATTAATAGAGATTTATAAAAAAATTATGAAATAAGTCATGTTGTGTATGATAATAAATTTGAAGGACAAGCAAGTGAAGTAACAACTATTCAGATAGGTAAGTTACATTGGTTGTCTCACAGGTTTGATAATTTTTAATTATAAATGTTTATTATTGTTGAATTTCATAAATCTTAATTTAAAAAATTTAAACTAGCATTTGACACAAATACAATATCCAAGCAAAAGATTTACCTCTTACCTAACAAAATAAAACCATTTTTTGAAGAAAAAACATGAAGAGTAGGATTAGGTACAATTTTGAAATAGCCCCCTATAGTGATGAACAAACTCTTGGTTATAGAAAATAAAACATGCGTACTTAATATTTAGGTCACGATTGGCAATGGTTATCAATGTTGTTGTATTTGTTTTAAGTTTTTATTAGAAAATAAAGTATATAAGTAGAAATAAAAATGTAACGGATAAATGCATTTGTAAATGCAAAAATGTATTTAGGTTGTAAAGTAAATTAAATCCAAAAATCTTCTTTTTAAATGAAGGCCTTATTATAAAACAATAATATTGATAATTATTGCAAATCAGGCATATAGAAACAAAAGCGGATTTCTTAAATTGTTGGCAATCACGAAAAACAGTTTATTTAGTTTTGGAGCTAGGGCTCCTAGGGCTAGCACATAGGTGTGCTGGACTGAAAGACACTTCCGCTTTTGTTTCTATATGCCTCAAAGCATGTCTGGGTAATTTCAATAAAATTTCCCAAAAGTAGTGGATATATGAGCATAAAATTGACTTACCTCGACTCCAGTAACTCCCAAAGCATGCTCTAGGTTTGGCGTCATTCTGAAGGGCACTTTTTCAGGAACACGCAGAGTTTTTCCTTTCTCGAAACAAACATTATAATCAATATGAACTAATTCCCCGGTACTGAGGTCCACTAGAACATTATCAAGATGGCGGTCTCCCAGTCCGATGATATACCCGATGGTACTCATGACCGCCACAGAGAAAACTGTACTGCCGCACTGTTCGCCACCACTGCCCCGGAGTTACACTACCGCACCACAACTCTTTAGCCAACAGGTCCTTGGGCGTTTCCGCCATCAACTCCACAAGAACTTTCTTCAGAATAGCGACGGGCCATTCTTTTCTATTTTCTACATTCACACCGGCGGCATTCAACAGAGGAGTCAACTTGTTGTAAAACATTTCAGATGGCCTCAGAACTGTTACAAACTTATTATTCTTGGCCGACATAGTGACGGCTTCCCGTTGCTGCCAGCGCTTGTATAGGGCAAACAGCGGAGTGAGGTTGTCCACCCAGCTAATAAGACCGGAGCGAGGGCCTAGGGGTATAACGGAGTAATGCCTCGCTCTGTAGGTTTGATCGCGACTATCTTCTTTATCGTGAGCCAGCATAGTATTGGTAATAGACAAAAATTGCATAATTCTTTCATCCAGATGAAGATCTTCCAAGCCTTTGAACAAGTAGGTGTATGTTTTTCCATCTGACCCGTGAAAAATAAGCTTTTTGGGTTTGGTTTTGGTTGGTAAGATCGCAACAGTATTACTAATAGACAGAATTGTCACTCGAATGTTGGAGGATGTATGAACCCCGGGCATCGATATTACTGTATGACTCATCTTGGATAATGTGGGACTTATATCTGACATTTTCAACATGTACGATGATCTCTTACTTGATTTTTGTTGAAGTTTGATTTGTAGTTCTTTAATCGGTAACCAAGATTCTTGAGGTTTGTCAGGATCAGAAGGATTTTTCAATTTTTCCAGCATGCTGGTTATGGATTCTAAGAACTTGTCTTGAAAATTCTGTTCGTGCGGAGTTTCAGGAGTAGCTGATGTTATATCAACCAACTGCTCGAGAACAAATAAAATTGGTTTAAGAATAATGCGATGCTTTTCGCTAATTAATTTTTCCTTCTCTTCCGGCTGGAGAGTTACATTATTTTTTACTTTGAGTATCTCCATGTCTAACTGGGCTAATCTCCGAGTTATTTCTGAATGGTGTTGAGCTAGAGTTCCTAACCATAGTTCATCCCATAGGAGGTTAATCCTTCTTAATTCCTTTACTAATATTTGGACTTGTAGTATTGTCTCAGGCGCTTGTTTAGATAATGTATCTACCATGTCCATAAAACATGAATTCAAGTCATTATCTTTCTCACTATCGGCATCACTGTTGTCTACAGTATCACCGGTACAGATTTCAATGTTTTCGGTCTCTATGAAAATGGATTTGGGAAAACTTATGTCAGCGAGGTTAAGTTTCTCATTTTCTACAGCTCCAACTACAGCTGGAAAAGTGATCAAATGCGGAGTATCTTCCGCTAAACGGCATAGTAATTCGGAGACTCGTCGTCTAACATAGTTTTCAGGATGATTAAGTCTAGAAAAAAGTTGTGGAATTATAACCTTCCAAGGGTGAGTTGGAGTATTAGCCAAACCTGATTCTAGGGACATTCTGCAACTCCATTGCATGTTTCACAATAAGTCTTAAAAGCCTTAATGTTGCAGTGACTATGGCACATTCACCATTATGATTTATGTTTTCACTGCCTGAACTCAATTCCAAGAATTTAAAATAAGCGTCAGCAGAAAGTTCATAGTAAGAAAACACTCTTTTTTGTGCTTGTCTCCAAATGTCGACTAACAGTATAAGATGTTCAGGATATGCATTACGGAGTGAAGATACACTTCTTAGTTGACTTTCAATCATTTCCGAAGTATTGATTTCATTCCAATCAATATCTTCATCATCGCAAGTGACCCGAGTTTTGGATAATATTTCGCAAATAGTTTCGAAGTCTTCTGGAGTACCGAGCAACATAACACTCTGAATTTGAAGTTTGTCATTTTCTGTTAGTTGCCCTCCAATGTTTGAACTGTACTCTACCATTTTTCTCCCCCACCGGAAACACCATGATCCAAATGTGAACCAAGCTTTCGCTAATCCGGGACACTGGTTAACACTAAATTGAAGCAATTTTCCAACTGCAGAATCAGATATTGGAATTACATTTGCCGATACATTATTATTGACAAGGCCGATTTCTGGTAATGCTGTTACCAGCTTGGTCAGAGGGGAATTCAAGTTGTTAATTAGCAACTTGTCATTTTCATTTTGAACCCATTTAGAAAGAGTTAAAAGCATTCTAGTTCCTTTCTCTCTGAATTCATACGTATGTTCTGCTAAGGTAAGCCTCTGGGACACTCCGAGAGAAGAACTTGCACATAAATTGATAGCCATCTCTCTGGTGTCTTCTTGTAAATAGAGCAATTTTGATGTTTCCATAATAGCGGTGACATTATTCAGAGACCACATGTTCATATCGTAAGAGTTTGTTGATCGAACAAAAACATCGTAAACATCTTCCAAACGCTTAATAGTCACATTAGACAAACTTTGGTTTTTAAGAGAAGAAAAATATTTGACTAAATCTCTTCTCGAAGTATTTACATTACCGTGTTTGCGGCTTGATTTCACTAAGTCGAGTCTCATGCTTTCAATTAAATTAACTTCCATATCTGAAGAGCTAATCTTAGTAAAATAGTCTGACCACCACATAACCTTACTTAGTACAGAAGGATCAATGTTTTTTAAAGTAGTTTGATTCAGGAGTGTGGAAAAAGGATTCATTTGTAATTTTCCATCAATCAGCATTCGTTTTAGTCCAGTGGCAGCATAGTGTAAAATATAAGTTTGTGACAGTAATTCACAAGGCAAATTTCTTGATAATTCATGTAAACTTGATTGAAGAATAACAACATTTTTTTCAATAGTCTTAGTTGCACTTGGTAAACAGTCAGGGTGGAGTAAAATATTTAAGGCGGCATTTTTCAATCTAGATTCGGATTTATCAAATAAATGAAAACAAGACCATTCCTGTTTGCCTGTATGATTTGCATGTATCCATTTGTCCCAATCGCAAAATTCTTCAGGAAAAATCACTTCTTCATTCACAAACTTATTAAGACACGAAATTTCAATGGAATTATTTCTAGAATCGCCCAGATCTGATGTTTCTATGTTTTCTCTGTTGATCCAGTTCTTTAGGTCAGACCAGCATCGAATATTTTTTATAACATTCTTTGACCTGATCATCGATAAATTGTTTTTCTACATCCTCTAGGACATGAAGATTTTCTAAATTAGATGATTTAACATCAGTCGGATTGTTTTCAGATGGTTTCTTAAAATAAATTTGATAATAGTTTTCTATTGCAGATTCAAATTTCTTAGCGCTTTGTTCAGCTGCCGCTTTCAACCAAGGAAGTTTAACTCTATAGGTTTTCTTAATCCAAGTATACAAGCCAGTCAGTGCTTCAGGTTCTTTAAGTTGAATGAGAGCTCTAGCTAAGGAAATGCAATATGCAAGTGCTTCACCAGACAGTGCGGGAGATGAGTTTGTACAAGTAGAAGCTAAAAGTAAGCAGTGAGCGTGACGTACTACTGCAGAGGCGTGACCTGCATGAAGTCCTACGACCAGCGCAGCGGGTCGCCGACTCAACCACTCCCGGCAAGTAGAACTGTTTGTGTGGAAAAATGTTCTTACTGCAGGAATCACCGGCAACATTACTGTGGCGCACCCTTCGCCAGCATTATGGATGGCTTTTTCTAAGCACTCTAAAAATTCTATCAACAGTCTGCTACGTCTCAGTTCATCAACGGGATTTTTCTTCACATCACTTACTTCAGCGCAGTGTGTTGTGAAAGTTAGTTTTCTAGCCAGTTGTTTGATTGCAGTTTCAATGTGAGTGAACGTTTCTTGTGGTTTCCCAATGGGGGTTCTGAGTTTGTGAGAGACGCACAATCGGGCAGCTTCCCAAGTGGCCCACATACTAAGCACAGAGGAAAAATTTTGAGAACATTGTCTGAAAAATGAAATGTGAATATCATTGCCATCCCCATTTTTCAAAGGCCAACAATTTACAAAAGCATCAGGTAGCCAACCATCTTTGTACAACACTGCATTTAGTAAATAGCTCATAAATTTCTTGAATTGTTGAGTAGACATTTGTCCACAAGCATCTCTCATTAAATGCTCTTTCTGAGTACTCACAATATTGGTCCTATCCAACTTTAACGATTTTGATGCTCGATACTTCTCAGTTTTAACATCTGATGACCGAATCAAGTCTAATATTACAATATCCCAAGGAATGAAAGAGACAATGGTTGAGAATTGTTCTCTGATGGAGTTATTATTGTTATCTAAATGTATTAAACACAATTCACCTAGTTTGACCAGTACATTGTAGTGTAGAAGTACATTAGAATTAGTCATCAATGTATTCATGTTCTGCGCTACTCCTTCTACTACTCTTTCATTGATAGAAAATCCAATATCTACGATATTTAAAATTAGTTCCACTATCAATTTAGAGTTCAAACCAGTTGGGAAAAAATTCTGAAGTTGAGTAAGAATGTCGTTTGTCCAAATAAGTAACAAGACAATAATATCCGTTTGTAGTTTACATTTGAAGAGTTTATTGAAGAGTGTGACAATTACACCAAAATGTCCCGATGTTGGGCTTACATTGGAAACTTCACCCAGGGATATATTAGATAACCCGAACATATCACACATATTGGACCTCGGTTGACCGAAGGATATTAAATCACTAGAAGCGATGAAATTATTATTCTTCTTACAGTGTGAATACAGCAAATATATCACAGAATATTGCACTAGTGGATTATCAAAGGCAAGTTTCTGATCATAAGGCTTCAGCTTCACAGCCAGTAGCTCTAAAATACTAGGCTGAAGAGCCCACATTCCTATAATGGAATTACTGGCATTAGCGATATCTGTGAGGCAGCGCAAATTGAACAGAATAAGAAGTTCCACGTCGCTGTTGGTGTCCACTGTCACAGTATTAGAGGCACTCGGTGGTAAAATCTCAATATCTGGAACAATTACTTTGTAGGACAATTCTAAATCCTTCAGAACATATTTATAAGCGTCCTGCAGTAAAGGTATGTTCTTCAAGTTCAATAAATACTGGTAAACTGAAACAACCGCTTCCCTTATTACTTGGTTATGAGAACTACGAAGTATTAATAAACTTGATTCTGGTCCTATAACAGTCTTGATGAATTCTATTGGTAGATTTCCAGATATTTCCTTGATGGTTTTTCTTAACAAATTTAGTAAAGATATTGTAGATTCATCCGTTTTCGGGGAACAAGAATGCAATTGTAGATCAATGAGTTCATAGAGAAACGAGAAATTAGAAGAGACTTTTGTCTGCAAGTGAGTCAAAAACAGGTAAGTACACTCATTCCCAGCTACAATCAACTCATCGTTGAAGTATTTTTTAAGGGTGCATACATAGGTACGGATCATTTTAGTAAACGACTCACTCAAGAATGTCCATGTTATGGATGGCGATATATTAGGGTTCAACAATTCTCCCAAACTCTTAGTCACAGTGTTAAAAACATTAATAAAGGACGTAATCCTCTGTACACACTGTTGAGGATTGGTTGACGGATCTTCCTGCGTAGTAGAGCCTCCGCTAGTCAGCTGAATCAGCTCTTCTCCGTAGGCCAGCATGTCCTCGAGGAACTGTCCCAACAACTTGACAGAGAAGCCCAAGTCCGCTCTCCAGTGGATACTGAACTCTCCCAACGTAGCGAGAGCAAACTCCTTCACTCTCCTGGACTGAGCAGCGTCCACGTGCCACCCAACGAGAATGTCCACCATGTCGATGAAATGTTTGGAGAAAGCGTCGGGGTAAGATTTAGATAGAACTACAATGGCTTCAATGGCAACGGTGAAAATTTTAGCAGAATCGGTCGCTTCTATAATGCTTTGTAATTGTGTCATGGCGGATGATACATTGTCGCCAAGAGAAGGCTTTTCTGAATCTAATATAAATAAATGGGAGAAAGATGATACCAGCATCGCCTTGACTTCTTCATTTCTCTGGGAAGAGAATGTATCCAATACCCAATCTTGATGTTTCTTGTATTCTGGACCCATGACAAACCCGATTCGGCCCAGAGATGCTGACACCTGAATCTTAGATTCAGTACTAGGAGCATCGTAGAGAACTTCCAGTAATGAATCTGCTAGAATATCGTAAGATCTTCGGATGTACCTCACATTGTCCGGGAGCATGACAGCTTCTTGCAGCTTGGAGCAGATGGCGAGAGATTTCTCCACGTCAGTTTCTCCACACAATCTTCGTAAAAGTTTAGAGATTCTGGTGTCTTCGGGTAAGGCGTAAATGAAAGTAGATTTAGAATCAGAATCGTATTTTTGGTTAGCGTAGGCAAAACTTACATTGGTATTTGAATCCCCAATGCTCTGTTTCATCAACGGTTCTTGAGATCGTCTATATGAACCATCCGGTATGTAGCGGTCATTTTTACCTGCGTAACCACCGCGTCCTCGTCCAATCCCTCTTCTCTCGCCAGGTTGACCGCGGAATTCTCGAAAATCATTGGGATTTTTTGAACGAGGCTTGATACGTCCATCTTTTGGAGAAAATACCAACGAAGAGTGCGATCGACTATCATTGGAGAATATTGGTCGATTATGGACCGACAAATTTCCAGACTGATTACTCTCGGGATCTTCAGCTGCTTCAAAGTCGAAGTCTCTGGAGCTCTTGGAAGCTTTGAGCTTGCCAGCTGAATTATTAGATATCATTACCTAATTATAACTATGTACAATTCCACAGGGCAGGAAAACATCATTTTTCTAAATGCACTGTAATATTAGAAAAGTTAAAAATGAAAATACATTTGTAAGCGATAATACAGCGGGGTCTATCGTGCGAATATATATATATATACCTATATATATATGTGAAGTTTGACACATGTTGTAACGTCTGGAACCAGAGATTTTCTCTTGTCTATGTCGTTTGTGGTGCAAGTCTAAAAAAATATGAATGCCGTACCTACTTACGTAGGTTTCTTCAGATTTATTTTTTTTTTAAAAAAATTATGTAATCTAGTAAAAATCCACAAAATTCCATGTGAATTCAAAGTTTTACTCAGAAAGTCTATAGAACATCAAAATTTCACTATAAATAAGGTTCAATAATTCAACCAAAGAGCTTATTATTGTAATTATTGTACTACTAACTATAAATCGAACATTGCTCTAATCTAATACCTATCTACTAATACTACTCCTCGTTCACAGTTATTTTGCCTCTGACAGCTATTGTGTTTCGTATTGAAACAACTGATCAAGATTCAATGCACTTAGTGTATCAATGCAGTGCCTCAAACGGGCTATGGATTAGGCTAACTAGCTGATCTCAAAACTGTCTAAGTAGTTTTGAAGTCCAAAAAAAATAAAATAACATAGCTGTCAGAGGTAAAATAACTGTGAACGCACAGTAGTTCTGACTGTGACATAAGGACAAAGCATTTTGTTCAGTATTATTGTTTTTCTTTTGTCAGTAAAATTAAACTTTAAAAATTTATATAACACATTTATTTAATACTTCATGGTCCAATTCTATGCCCACAAAGTATTGAATAAAATAATTGTTCCGGAATTTCCAAAATTTATTTTGCAAAAACAATTTGCCCAAATATCATAAGTACTGAGTTTCCATTAAGATTATATAATATTATGGAGTCAACTTTGAGGGGCAAAGTCACTTCCGAAATTAGCGACACTGCGAAACAAGACAAAACATAAAACAAGGGGTTAGTGACCGAGAAAACAGTAACCCTCAATCTAGGCCGGTACAACATCACCTAAATGTCGGTAACAGCAAACTGGAATATTTGCCGAGAGCACCACCCCCTGAAGTTGCCAAGAACCGCTAACTTTATATTTTGCCATTGCGTAAACTGTTTTACTTGCCGGTGATCGCTAGTTGTATATTTTGTCGTGCGTCAGATTGGTGCCCACAACGTCGTTTTTTTGTTTTCCTTTGATTTTTTTGACATTTAATATGGGGTCCATTATTATTATTATGAATGTCCTTGGGGTTTCATAATAAAGAAATTCAGCCTTTACTTTATTGTCTTTGATTAACTAATACGATTTGACATAATCTGTGTATTTGACTTTGCGTGTTTATTTCAAAATAACCTAACTTTCGTTTATTTCCGAAAGACTACAATCTCTAAATGAATTAATAAAATTTAGTCATTTTAAATATCTATCAACGTTTATCTTGATATTTTGAATCAGTATACTAAAAAGCAATTTAAAAATGACTGATAAAATCATCGCTGGGTTTAAAGGTTAGGTCCCTTTTTTACTATTATTTATTATAATTCAATGCAAGAACGTAAAACAGCGGAGCCTTTTAATCAATATACTTTATATATGTATATTTACTGTTTTCCTGAATCCATTATTTTTAATTTCAGTATTGACTCTAAGATACACTCCGACAAGTCACACTGGACACACAATTTACATAAAGGAACATTCGGTACGAGAATACAATGCAACCCGCCCACCCGGAAGAACACTATTTGTTCTCAATGTACCTCCATTCATAACTGAAGAACATTTACTGAATGTCTTCGAAAATGTAGGAGATGTAGAATCTTTACATTTGCAGGATAAACCATCATCTTTAGCAAGTAATCCCAATTCAAAAAGTAAAATATGCTATAAAGTAGCTTACATAGTTTTTAAGAACAAATCAGGCCTTGTCAATGCTTTAAATCTCAAACATCTTGCTCCGGTTTGTGAAGACAATACAATTTCCCAATCTGGAGCTGCTCGTTGGATTAAAGAATATAATTCCTCCATTCCCAATATTGACAATCTTAAAAAATATGTTGAAACTAATATTAAAAAATATGACGAAGAAAAAAATGATAAAATGGAAAATGCGAAATCACTGGAAGAGGCTGACGATGAGGGTTGGGTTACGGTAACAAGGCACAGTAAAAAGCCCGGATTCGAACGCAAAGAATCAGTGGGGAATAAGATTATGGCGAAAGAAAAAACGCGACAGCAAAAGAAAGAACTTAAAAACTTCTATTCATTCCAAATAAGGGAATCCAAGATGAACCATATCATAACATTACGACAAAAATTTGAAGAAGATAAAAAGAAAATAGCTCTGCTTAAGGAGTCACGTCGATTCAGACCATTTTGATTTCATCCAAAAGTTTATAATGTAACAAATCATTGTTCATAATAAAAATAAATCATTCAAAAAACTGATTTGTTTTTCCTATTTATTTAACAGTAATTCATACTCTTTTTCATATTGTTTATCAAAAAATAGCTTTTCTTCATGTTTATGTTGGTCTTCACTGTTAGGAACCTTGGTGGTGTTTAATAACAATTCTTAGCATTCTGTTCTCGGGGAGGGTAGCCAGTACTGCAAGAAGTGTTTGAACATTTCCATATACACAGCCGCTAGCGAGAGCGACTTGGGTAGCTTGAGCCAATCTTTCTAGGCATGTCTAAAAAAAGTATTGCGGTAAGAAAAAGAAAAAAGAACGGATTGTAATAAGTAATATACTACTTTTATTTGTATTGTTTTTAATTGAATTAAAAATAATATGAATGATAATAATCATACATTCTTGTGATTAGATATTGACCCCCAAATTATAATAATTTAAAAAATTAAAACTTGAATGGCACTTTACGGTCGCTTTGAGCATGATGGACAAATAAAACCCTTTTGAAAATGTTTATATCAGAAATGAGTGTGTGGTAAAAAGGAGTAACTGTAATATTTGCCAAGAGGGTCCCTAAGAGAAATATTTACCTGGATGTTAGCTTCTGTAATGGTAGTAACTTCTTTTCTCTTAGCTTTGTCTATTCGCTGAAGTATGGGAGGTACGGCTTGTGCCAAGTGTTGTGCACCAACTGTTGTGGGAGGGGGCCTTGTGGTCGTTTCCCTTCATATAGACTTTGTAAAACTCCTAAATGTAACCTGACATACAATTGCAACTCTGATTGAGCACTGGTTATACACTTTTCTGTTGATTGTTCCGACAATACATTTGTTGGTTTCTCTAATTTTATCTTCTTTACTGTATTATTACTGTGCAATCTGTCATTTCCACATCTGTAAAAAAATTCAGTTTAAAATAAAATCAATTAACTCAGGGAAATCGCTAATCGAGAACCGCCCATTCAAAGCTCCACATGGCGTTTCGGTTTTATTTTACAAATTTAAAGCAGTAGTGAGACGCGCTTTGAGTAGTTGAAAAAAAACTCAACAAAACACAATAGAAACCGTGTTTCTATTCTCAATTGGTCAAATTAATCAATTAGAAGTGTACCAAGTATTTGTATTTATTTGAAACAATATTAATAATCTTGTTAAATTGTTATAAAAATTGTTTGATCATCTTATGCAGCGTTCGTGTGGAGCTTGCCAGGCATGCCTGCGGGATCTGTGGTCCAGGTAGACCGCCGATGACAATCTTTTGGATGTACTCTGTGGAATTGAGGGATGTGGGTCTGACGTGGAAGGAGGCTGAAGTGTTGGCCAGCGACAGGGTCTCCTGGAGGGATATAATGATGTCCACACGCTTTGCATATAAGCGAACGTGGCGGAAAAATTACACATTGATGATATTTCAAATCTGCTTACCAGGATCTCGGGGTACAGATATGTAGAGCGGAGCCAGTGAACACCACTGTATCAGTCCTGCTATAGGAGATAACGCTGCCATTGGGATTCCTCCACTGGGCAACACAGTGGGGTTCAGTTGGGCAGACAAACAGACTTTTGGATTAGAACAAACCTACGGAAAAATATATTTATAGTGTTTTATCCATAAAAAAGACACTAGGAGTTGAGTTAGACAAGACTATTCATACTTGTCTCTTTTCTCGTTTCTTATCTATGGAATAAAATTCAGAGAAAAATTAACAACAGAATAGCAATTTTTACACCAAAAATTAAATAGTTTTTTGCAGTTACGTAGTATTGTTTTTTTTTTATCTTCGACGATAGGGTTTTATATTTATTATATAAATGGAAATATAAATACCCAAGAGGTTATGACTTCGAGCAGGCTCTTGGGAGGTGGCGAGAACGTTCCGTCTGGCCCTTCTTTCAGGTAGATCTCCACGACGGCCGTCATGAAGTTGGCTACGAACTGCGGGGCGATCATCGGGAGCACCCTAAGCGCGGCTTCGTGGGTCGGGTGCAGGATAAAGTAATCCCGCACGAGGCTGTGAGCCAGCAGCAGTGATGGAGTGGAGGTGCAGCCTGTCTGCTGCAGCCATGTGCCCATGGCCAGCAATACCTGGGGATCCAATGTAATACTTTTACCCCGACCAACATAATATTATGGCAGTCGGTGAGAATTATACTCGCATATTTAATGAACCAATGAAAATATTTAAAATAACTTTTCACATCAAAAGGAAATGTATTTAGTAAGAAAATAAAAACCAAGTGTATGGAAAAAGAACATTTCCCTTACAAAAGCTTGAAGATATACAATGCTATGTCCCTGTAACGACCGTTATGATAATATTTAAAACAGATCTATCAGCTTCTAATATAAGCTGTTACAAATACCATGTGCTTACGCTGAATCCTCTTATATGATAAGTTTTTTAACATCCTTGAAAAAAACATGTTATTTCTATAAAGCTTTTATAGCACCTTACCTGGGCTAACATATATCGCCACCCTATTACTACACCTAGGTAACTCTGATGTTTGCTTCTGTTCCTTACTGATCTTTTAATTTTAACTTTTCTGTTCTTTTTATTATTCAAATAATATGGTCAATCTTTTTCCATTACTACCGCCCGCTGCTGACCTATCTGTTTTATGAAACTAGTTTGAGTCAAAATCAGAGTTAGTTGTAGTATTAATGTGACGATATTATGTTGGTCAGGCTGTAAATACAACAACTAACTACCTACATAGGTGCGTTGGTCGAAGTTTACGCGCGCCTTGTTTTTTACTTTTTTTTTAATGTATCTATTCACTATAATGTGCTAAATAATAGTCGGTTCAGTGATTACTAACACTACTAGTGAAAGCAATAATTGATTTTGGTGAGCTACTGGTGAATAACTGAAAATTTCACTTCTTCTTCTCGACATGAACGACAAAAAACTGGAGGTATTAACAAACAAATTTATGGAGGGGTTGGGAAGTTTCGAGAGGCGACTAGACGAAGCCACTGGTTCCAAGTCGAAACCGTCGCTGTCATCACTGGCCAACGACTTCCAGGAGTTTAAGCGATCAATGCTAGAACTCTTAAAATCCCTAAAAGAGGAATGCTGTGCCATGGACCATAAAATTGAAGATATGATGACCTTCTCCAGACGTAATAACTTGTTGCTTCATGGCCTCAATGAGTCAACGCAGGAAAAAGTTTTGGACATAACCTCAAAATTTTTTCATGATAATTTTAATCTTAAGCCTGACCTAGAGCGCTGCTTCAGGTTAGGTAATAAAAATTCAAATAGGCCAAGACCCATCCTGGTCGTTTTCTTTAACTATAAAGAAAGATTGGAGATCTGGTTGACGAAAAGGAAACTGAAGGGTTCTGGTCTTTCTTTAACGGAACATCTCACATCGGGCCGCCAAAAAGTCCTGGAGGTTGCTCGGAAAAAAATTCTCCACGTGCTGGACCAGGGACGGGAGGGTGGTAATTCTACTTCCTGACGGAAAAAGAACTACGGTCACTTCTATCTTCGAGGTGGAACGATTATCAACTACAACCACTAACGCTTCACATCCTTTTGAATCAACGCCAGAACATCATATTACTACTAAACCCCTCTCAAGGAACCGCAAACTCTGAAGCGTTTATTAACTATTCAGATTGTATTTACTTATTATCTATAAACTGCAGATACCCAAATACAACATGACGACGCGAATACCGGAGATGCGCCGAAGTCTCCCGATCACTACGAAGCATGCCGATCGGTCCCGAGCCTATCCGGATGCATTCGGACGTTTACGAAGTAGCCAAAACCCGAATATTGCGAAGCTACTGAATGACTCATGCTCTGTATTCCGTATAATTTATTTATGCATAGTACATATAGTGTTGTTTTTATTTTCAAATAATTTATCATGATTAGTAAATACTATCCGATGATGTCTTTATGATGTATTAATATTAAAAGTTCACATTTTTAGTTGTCACTGTTTCGGACACATGATCTTTTTAATTAATTTTCTTATTTTCTTTTTTTTTTCTTCTTTTATTTTTTCTTCTTCTTCTAGTTATAATTTTTTATATTTACTGTTATTATTATTACTATTATTTTAAATTAGGTATACTTAGTCTCTCAATTTATTTTCTTTCTTTAACTCTTTTTCCTTTGTAGTATCTACTTTAAAGACTCGCCAGCTGTAATCTCCCAACCAACCACTATAACTAGACTTGTGCTAAGGTAATCTCTCATTCATTTACTATTATTATTTTCATTAATCTTTGTATTCCTATTTTTGCATGTACATATCTGTTATATCTCAATGTCTTCCACGTCATCCAATGAATCATTTCTCTCTGCCCTCGAATCCCTCCCTTCTCCCCCTGCCTCCACAGCCTCTATTATCTCCCCTACCTCCCCTTCTTCCTCCTATCACTCAGATGTTTTTGAACAAACGGGGGATGATCACATGTCGAGCCTTCATGATACACTCTTAAATAACTTTTCTTGCTACCCCAATGACTTCCACGTGTGCCACATAAATGCGCAAAGTATCCCGGCTCATTACTCGGATTTGTTGGCAACGTTTACTGATTTATCAACACATGCCATTTTAGTCAGTGAAACTTGGTTCAAGCTGTCCTTGCCATCAACCTTATATCCTCTACATGGATATCGGTTGGTCCGCAATGATAGATTGAATCGAAGGGGTGGCGGAGTGTGTATATATCTGCGTGAAGATTTAAAATACTCCATTTTAAAACAGTCTAAAACCACCGGCAGTGAACCTGAGTATTTGTTTTTGAAAATTAATTTTAAACACAGCGACTTGCTGATTGGTGTTGTGTATTGTCCCCCAGAAATAAATTATTTTTCCGAGATAGAATATCTTTTAGAAAATACCATCGTCGATTTTAACTCTGTTATCTTAATGGGAGATTTTAACACGTGCCTTTTAAAACAGACCCACCGTTGTCGACGGTTAAGAGATATATTGAACTCAGTTAACCTATCTTTGCTTCCTCTTGATCCAACGCACCATACTCAAAATTCTCACACTCTTCTTGATCTGATGATAACTACTTCGCCTGACAGGGTCTCTAACTACGGACAGTTGACTGCTTCGGGTTTTTCTCATCATGATTTGCTTTTCTTTAGTTACAAGATTAAATGTCCTAAAAGAAAACCTGTCACGTATCTTGCAAGAAAATTTCGTGGTATTAATTTGGATCTACTTGCGGCTGATGCTGCAGACCTTGACTGGTCAACTGTTTACTGCTTAGATACAGTAGATTTGAAAGTTGACTCTCTCAACAGCATGATTACTGGTCTTTTTGACTCGCACGCGCCAATAAGACCTGTAAAACTCAAATATCCACCGACACCATGGCTTACAAATGATATAATTCAACTGATGGCCAAAAGAGATCGAGCTAAGTCCAAACTCAAATTAAGTACTTCACCTCAACGGTGGGAAGCCTTTAGAGTTTTACGAAATCGTTGCAATCAGTTGTGCAGAAATGCCAAAAGAAAATATATACATGTTTATCTAAGTCAAAACTCTTCTAGTCAAGCTTGGGCATTCTTAAAAACTCTTGGAGTCGGTAAACCTAAAACTACAATTCCTCCAAATGTAAATCTTGACGATCTTAATACTCATTTCTCAACACCTCCAATTAAACTTGACTCTAGCATTAAAGCTACCACCCTTCAATGCCTTAAACATATTGAAACTGCTAATAATCATCTAAATCCACCATTTGTATTTTCTCCCGTTCAGGATACTGATATCGAAAAATTGTTACTTGGCATCAAGACTAAGTCAATGGGCAGTGATCAACTTAGCATGAAAATGTTGCATTTTATCTTACCCTTTATTTTTACCTGTTGTTACTCATGTTATAAACTTTTCCTTAACATCTGGAGTTTTTCCTAAAGCCTGGAAAAGAGCGTTCATAATCCCGCTTCCCAAGAACTTATCACCAACTTCTGTTAAAGATTACAGACCCATATCTATTCTTCCTATTTTTTCGAAGTCATCGAACGTGTCGTATATAATCAGATAAATGATTATTTACATTCAAACAATCTTCTAGATACACATCAATCTGGCTTTCGTGCTGGACATAGTACAACCACGGCTCTGGTTAAGGTTACAGATGATATACGATTAGCTATGGATAACAGGATGCTAACTTTAGTAGTCTTGTTAGACTTCAGCAGTGCTTTTAATTCGGTTGACTTCGATCTGTTATTGGCGCGACTTAAAACGTTAAACCTGTCACAGTCTGTACTAAAATGGTTTGCGGCATACTTGCGCCCTAGACAGCAATGTATCAAAACTCCTGATCATCAGTCGGAGTGGGTTGACATAGTTGCTGGAGTACCTCAAGGTGGAGTATTATCTCCGTTACTTTTCTCCTTATTTATTAACCAATAGCAGCATGTCTCAGATGTTCGTATCATCTTTACGCAGATGACTTACAATTATATCTCCACTTCAGACCTGAAGATATTAATGAAACATTAGAAGTCATGTCCGATGTGTTGAACAATGTATCAACCTGGACAAAGAAATATGGTCTACTTCTAAATCCTTCTAAAACTCAAACAATGATCACGGGTAGTCAAAGGTTACATAGCAAAATACATATATCTTCACTTACCCCCCTCAGCTTCAATGGTACTAACGTCCAATTTATGAAAGTAGTAAAAAATTTAGGGATTCAAATGGGATGATGAACATCTAAGCTGGAGAGAAATCATATAAATGAATTAAGTCGCAAAATCTTTTACAGTCTCCACTCACTAAACAGACTACAAAAATTCTTACCCCGTACTACGAAACGTTCCATAGTACAAACACTATTACTCCCTATTTTAGATTACGCTGACGTTTCCCTTATTGATTTGAACTGCGAGCTTCTAGATAAGTTGGAACGTCTACAAAATACCTGCATTAGGTACATTTTTGGGCTCCGTAAATATGACCATATTTCTGAATATCGAGGGCAGCTTAAATGGCTCAAAATTAGGCAGCGGAGAGAAGTTCATATTATTACACTCTTGTACACTGTACTGAACAATCCTAAAGCCCCACTTTACCTTCGTGAAAAGTTTGATCATTTGTCTATTCATGGATTACCTCTTCGATCGCGTGATCAAAATACACTCCTGATACCTGCCCATAGTTCCTCCTTCTACTCCAAGTCTTTTACAGTGCATGCGGCTCGACTATGGAATCAACTCCCAATTGCTATTAAGGAAGCCGAATCAGTCACATCTTTTAAAAAAACGGCTGAAAAAACATTTCCTATCTCTTCCTTAAATTTTATTCCTGTTTTACCTCCCGTCTACCCTAGGTAGACATTGAGTGTGATAGTGTGTGTGTGTGTGTACTAATGGGGAGGATGAAGAGAATGTTAAAGGGTAAAAAAATTGAAGATCTGTTATTGCGCTTACGATAAATACCCGCACTACGTTCTTATATTGGTTGGTTGGAAGAAATTGCCAATTTGGGCAATAAACCCGCCAATGTACACAATTATTTGTACAAAAAGTCAAATAAATAAATAAATAAATAAAAATAAATGGATAATTTGCAGACACATTGAGCAATCTTTGGTTGACAATTGGATCGGCATTCTCTGTGTATGCACTTGTGATGTCCTAGAATCGAACCCCGGAGCAAATCCACTTCTTGGTCTCTAGCAGCCGCCTCAGTAATAATAAAATAACGGGTCGCTTTTAAATAGCGTATTGATTTATAATTATTTAATTAAACGCAACCTATCTAAGTCTACTGTACAAATTTCATAACCTATTATAAAAAATATTGCTTTTTGGCTGTTGATTTAATTAAACCAAATCTAATTGATTTTACCCAACATATACTACTAATAATACTTTCCCTTATCTTACCCTACTGTGTAAATTTCAAAACCTTTTATAAAAAAAATCATGCTTTTAGATAAGTAATTTCCATCTTATTTCTCAAAACAACTGAGAATACCCTTCTTATCTTCTAGCGTCTGCTCATGACCAAGAAGTCCATTTGAACCGAACCCTGATGATACATAGACCAAAATTTATAAGCTGGTGCTAGAACAATGAATAGAATGCATACATTATTTGTTTAAATAAATATTTTTACTTACTGGTGCTATTGAAGCGGAAATAGCCATGCTCGCTAATTTACACATAAACTTCATTCTTCTACTGGCTTCAATACCTCCAAATAATGAAAGGAAAATGGTATTTTTGGCAGTCTCATTTAAAGGTCCCGAGAAATATTCACAAAGTACGTCTAGTAGCTGAAGTTCTTGCAGTGGGTTCATTCCCGAAGATCTTCGCACCCCGCGGCGGTCAGATTCGCAGAAAATAAATTCGCGCATCAAATCCACCGCAAGATCGAGTTGCTTTGTCGAAGGGATATTTCGCCCTGTAATTAATTGCTCTGAAATTCAAAAGAACTCAGTCATAATTTTCAAGTCATTTAAAATGAGATAGGTACCTATAAATTAGAAATATAAATAGTAAACCTATTCTAATAAGGGCTTCTTTTGCACAGAACGGAAACTCCAATTTCCTCAAATTATATTTTATATCAGACATCTTACTGATTGCTGATATATTTATAATAAATTATTTCTTATGTCAAGTTTGACGCATTCTCATACTGCGAAGTAGTGCAAAGACGCAAAGCTAAATCCAATATGTCAAAACACATAGTGATGCGCATAGCCATAGCCGGCTGTGATAATTCGAATCACAGATTATAAATACTAGTAATTATTCGAAATCACTTCTATCATTACGGTCAATAATTTTATGTGATGATGTTGCAATCTGATTTTTTGAATTAGTATCTAGACGAGGAAAATTGAGTCATTGAATGGCTTTAATTAACGGGGTTTTGTCGTAATTATTACAACTAAACGCTGTTTAAAGGTTGCGCTATAAGCGTTTAGACATTAGGGGGTAGTGATGTGAAAATAAAAATATTTAGAAAAATTAGTAATAATAGTAACGGGGTATTTTTTGTATTAACACCACTAAAATCCATAAACTAAAATAAGAATTAAGAATAAATCTAAGGATACAAAAAACTACAATTGTACCTTCTTACCCAAATATTAAAATTAAAAATAATATCAAATCTTTTTAATGACGAAATAACTCTGTAAAAGCACTTTCATAATATACGTATAGAATGTATCGAATCTCATATATTATTCCTTCTTTGTATACAATAAAAAGTTTATTCCAGTTCGGTTCAGAGAGGATAATGTCACCAAATGCCACATCACAGAAATAATTGCTTTTTATTTATTACAACTTTTTCTCATCTTCTTGATTCATTTTTTTAAAATTAAAAAATAAACATTTCAGTTCATACAAATATTTCAATTTTGTAGCTGAAGTTGGAAATAATCGTGCCAGAAAGCAGCAGGAAACAAGTGTAATGGGGAAGGATTCGAATCTAGATATTCTAATTCGGATCATAACCCGGTTCAAATTCTAGAATGCAACTTTTTTATAAAATTCTAATTTATTTATTTGATCCAAAACTATTTACTTCAGATGGCCATTTTATTTTATTTTATTTATTTAACTACGTCAACAGGTCAGCAGACCCAATTACAGAGGGTTGCAGCGTCACAAACACCCAGGCTTGAGAAAAATAGCTTTTAATTGTTTTGTTCTCACCATGAATCAAACCCGAAACCTCAGTATCGTGAGTCTAGCCTCTTAGCCATTACGCTACGGATGTCATAATATATAGCTCATGAAGAGTATTTTAGCCTCCTTGATGATGACATTCTACTTTTTTTGATCTCGAGTTTTCAGCTCCCAGCTAGCAATCCTTTTCACTCAGCTCATCCAGATCAGCCAACTCATTGTCCATGTAACGCTGTCTTGACCTACCTAGAGGTCTAACTCTAGCAGGTTGTCTGGTTTCACTGGGACGAAAAACTTGTACAATTTAAAATTTTTAGTGGTTTTAAAACCAATTAATACAATAATTTTTTTAACAATATTTATGCTATGTATTTGTTGCAATACTGTTAATTTGTTTCATATATTTCCTTAATGGTTGTGTTATTAGAATAATACTTACAATTTAAAATACTATTATTGCTTTTTGTCAAGATTTTTCAATTCACTTTATAATGTGAGTATGGAAAAAATGGTACCCTCCGCTTTTTGTGTTTTGAGTAATACATTACCTATAATTATTAAAGTGATTCTTTCAACACACCATTTAAATGTTCTCACCATTTTTCCTAGAGTGTAAGGATAATTTATTAATCATTATATTAGTAAATTGTCGACAAAGATACAATACTGCCTAAGAGAGACATACAGCTCAAAAAATAACTTTTTTTATAAAATTCAATAGAGAAACAATTTTCTATCTGTTTATAATGTAGTTCTTTTTACATATTATAAAATCTCCAACTAGAACACATAATATTTATACCTAATGATTTTTGTTTCATCTCTAAAACTCAATTGTTGGCGTTTGGGCAGTATTGTTTTTTCGTCTATGAAATACCTACATGTTCTCAGAAGTAACTCTTTTGCATGTTTTATCAAAATTAATAATGAAATAATTACAAATTAGGAATGATCTAAAAAACATTCCCCTTTTTTTATCTGCGAATGGGACTGTCGTTGTTGCGGTGTTAGATATGATAATATATTGGAAGAACACAAAGGTGTCATTATTTATTTGCTTCAATTTTGAATTTCCAAAAATGACTTGTTTTGAATTGTCATTTTAATTCTAAAGGTGTGATATGGTGAGTATCCGATATATTGCGAGAAGCACTGAAACCTTTGCAGTAGTTGTCTATAATATTTTTGTTGCCTCATCTTATGTCTAAGTAATTTCAGAATTATGGTGGAGATTGTTCTCTTTCTAAACATAATTTTGGATTCGATGCATAGGATGAGAGCTTTTGACATTAGAGATGTAAGGTGTGTACGGAGTTAATTGTATTATTATAGTGATTCCTCCAAGCATGTTTGGCCTGGCATTTACAGGCATCATGCGCAGATAGGAGACAACTGCAAACATTGCTTTTTAAACACAACATGGGGATAATAGATACACCATGCATACATTTTTAATTTTATTTATCTTAAATGAAATATTTTAAACATAATGCAATTGGTATAGATAAATAAATTTTTAAATTACATGTACAGTAACAATATTATTAAGATAGTTTTTTATAGTATGTTTCGATATACATAAGAATGTTGACAATAAAATATGGAACATTACTATAAAGAAGCACAGGACAAAGTCATTTTAGCTCATAAAAAACTACCCTAAAATTATTACTCTTCAGTCAAATTTTACTAAAAGAAATACTAAAATTATTATTAAAACTCAAATAAATAGTATCAAAATTTTTCTACACTTAAATCTATTTTGCAAAACAGAAATCTATATACATAACTATTTGGTAAAAGTTTTGTATGCCAAAAATAGTCACAACTTATTTCCCAGATTTATTGCTAATAAGCATTATATTTCCAGGTGCACTGAATGGCCCCATCCTGCGATGTATGTCAATGGCGCGTACAGCAAAGTAATATTTAAATCCAGCCATGAAATGAGTGAGAGTACAAGCCATGGGGAGAGGAAGAGCTTTCACATCCCCGATTTTCTTCCACAAATCTGTACTGGGTTGCGTGGTAGCTTCTTGGTATGCGTATATTTGATAACTTGCAATAGATTCATGCTCAGACTCGGAAAAGTCTTCCATTTCCCAGGATATTACAATACCATTGTCCACTCTAGCTATTTTCAGTGATGGTCTAGGAGGAATCCATTTCAATGAAGCAGACATGAGAATTTTAGGATTAGTCGAATTAGGCAAAGGGGCGGGATGTTGGTAAAATACATTAGGCCTAATTGGGATAGATTGACCGAAGCGTAGAGCTTGATTTCCTTGCTGGGGTGAGTAATTTCTAATTGCTGGGCTGGTTTTACTTCCCATCACTTTACGGGGTACCATCATGGAAGAATTAACTCCACCTTGGCTTTGGGCATTTATAGGAATATAGACAGGGCGAGGGCCACCAGTTCCACTGTTCATAACATACGTTGTGATTCTATTTGAGTTAGTTAGCTGTTGAGTATTGACAGGCCTTATTGTTGGTTGAACGCTCCTCGCCACGGGTTTAAGGGCAGCTTGTTTTGCTGGTGGTTCATCGTCAGTCAAGTCTATGGATTGCATAGCGGGTCGCTTCTCAGCACCGAATTTTTGGTCAGAATGGGGCTGGGAGAGAACAGATTTCAGTAAACTCGAGTTGACAGAGGCATTTGGAGATGAATTAGATCCTTGCTTGGCGACCTGTTTTGGAGAACCGGGGGCAGGTGAAGTTGTGGGAACCAGGCGAGGTATTGGAACTGGGTTATTTCTTTTGGGAGTCCCCTTATTTACAGTATTAGCCGGAGATGGAGTTGTACTAGCATTTTGAGCAACTTTAGAGGGCCTGCCTCTTTGCTTCAGTTGTGTAGTGTTTGAAGCTGTAACATTAGGATTATTCTGCACTGGAGTGGTATTTGTTTCTTGTCGAGTACCAGGTTTTACTGTGGGAAATCCAACTTGTAAACCAACTGATCGAGTGATTTTAATTGGTGATGGTTTTTCAATTTCACGCTTTTGTTGTTCTTCGCAAACAGTTTTCAAAACAATTTGTAAATCTTTATTTTGTTTATTTAGATTAATTACTTTTTTACGCCATTCTTCCATACTTTTTTCATATGATTTTACTTTCAATCGTATATCACTTAATGCACTTCTACAAGCAATTGCTTCAACAATTTTGACAACACAAAATTCTTCTAAATCTGTTCTTGACATCTGCCCTAAAGTAGGTGTTATATTCTTCATAAAATTTATTGGGCATGTTATTTCATCAACTGATTCTCCTACATTATTTTTCTCGGGATCTTTTGTAGATTTTTCTTGATTAGTAGCTAAAAAATAGAGAAACAATTATTTATAAATGGAGAAAAAGTTAAAAGAGAAAAAAAACATACCTAGTGTGAAAAATTAACACAAAATAATTTATATTGTGGAATTTATTTCTTTATTCAACAAACAATATATACTTGTTTGATGTAAAGGGGTGGGGTGGGGAGGAGTCTGCCCCATTCCTTACATCAGCCACCAGCTAGTTCAGTCCGGTGATGACTGTTGACCAGAGAGAAAAAGAAAGCAAGATGGCGTCCAGTTGCCATAAGTGAAAAGATTCTAATTTAATTTACCAAAAAAAAAAAAAACCAGTGATGGATGTATAAATAACACCACAGTTGGTCAATTTAGAGCTTCCATGTCCCGACTTGCTAGATATGATCCGTGTTAAGTCGGGAAATTAATGGGAATGAACCCAAATTCATTTATCTACAGCTTTTTTGAAAATCACGAGCAGTCACTGGAATTCAAAGTTGTCTCCAGCGCTTAAATATTCAGAACCTATTTCCAAACATTTACACCACACTCCACACACGTACCACAATACAACATACACACAACATAAACATTTCAAATACTTGTTTCCTCACTCTTGATGTCATCAGAAATTTATTTTATAAATTGTGTTGTGCACATTGGTGCTATGTTATATTTATTGCCTTGAAATATTAATCTCAATTTATTGTACCTACATAGCTCTGTGTTTATAACATAAAAAATATAAATAAATAAATATGTTTTAATACAACTTCACATGACATAATTTGTCAAATTACCATTTGAATTCGCAGCAATGGTGGGCGATTCATCAACCTTAGCACTAGAGGATGAAACACTGGGAAGACTTTCCTTTTGACTATCTTTTAAAGTGTCGTCAATAAGCACTATATCATCATCATCATCAATAGCAACAATCTGATTTTGTGCAGTATTATTATCACTCTTCTTGGAACTTTCATTACATTATTTGTTTCTTTTGAGTCGGAAATATCATTAACAACACATTCAGTAGCACATGCATCAGAAGATGAATTATTAGCTTTAGGTTCTTGGTGCTTCATATTACTACAAGACTTATCACAATTGGTTAAGGGTTGGTTAGTATCAACAGTTTTATCAACGTCAGCATCTAAAATTTTATCTACATCAGAAGTCGAGCTTTTATTTACACTGGAATTTGAGGTTTTATCTACACCGGAAGATATAGGATCAGAAGTTAAGGTTTTATCTACATCAAATGTTTTATCAACGTTGGCTGCAGTACTGGCGGTATTTCCATCTTCAGAAGAATTATTGGTAGCTGATATAGGTTGGTTATCAACTGCCATAGAATTGTCAACATCAATTATATTTACATTATCATTGATTGTAGATTTATTGGCATCAGATTGTGTTTCCTCAGTATCAGGTGATGGTTTATCAAGATTTGAAGTAACTAAATTAGTGGAATTGTTTTCAGCATTTATTACTACCATTTCCACGTCACTTGATGGTTCAGATAAACTTCCATTTACATTTTCATCGGTTGGTTTCGAAATTTTATTTACATTTTCTTCGTTTGGTTTAAAAGTATCTTTTAAAACATCATATTCCGTTGATTTAGACGTTTCTTTCAATATATCATTTTCTGTTGGTATAGTAACTCCTTTTACATCATCTGTTGGTATTGAAGATTCTTTTACAACATCATCTGTTGGTATTGAAGATCCTTTTGCAACATCATCTGTTGGTTTAGAAGCATCTTGTACAACATCACCTTCTGTTGGTTTAAAAGATTCTTTTACAATACCACCTTCCATGGGTTTGGATGTTTTTTCTGTAACCAATGAATCAGAATCCAAAATAGCACCAGTCGATGTGCTGTTAACACAAACTTTTGTAGGTAAGAAGTCTGTAATAATCGATGTTTTGCACGCAGATTCCATTGCATCACTTGCAACAGACACATTATTTTCATTTCCTGATTCACTTGAAATTGAAATGTCCATATTTTCGACTTTATGATTATTTGAAGGGGATTCTTGTTGAACATCTTTTAGTTTTGAACATTCATCAACTAAAATCTCTTTACTTCCGTCTGCTATCATGACCATCACATCTGGAAAACAAATATATGATTTAAAATACACCAGATTGAAATATTGCATTAATACATCTATCAAGCTTTAAAACATGACATAATGATTTTCCAATAATTTGTACATATTTACCATTTGATAATCGAGAAACTGAATCACAGATTTCAGCAGTTTCCTGATCTTTAAGATTAAATTGATCGATTTCCATTTTTTCAACTGAAACATTTTCATCTTTGCAGATTCCGTTTAGTAAAAGTACTTCACTTTTTGGTACAAGTTTTTCATTCTCAGATACGCACGAAGTACGATTAGCAGAAATTTCCATATTTGCAGAGTTATTTTCAATACTAGAAGATGGTAATTTATCACACAATTCTTCAGTATCAGGAATTAGTTGCATTTTACAAACAACACAATCATACGCTCAGCCTCTGGCATACAAGATGGCCGCCATTCAGCCTCTCTAGAACAGCTGTTAACGGACTATCTTACAGCTGTATTTATTGAGAACATTCATTAAAAACAATGTTCGTTTGAATTTAATTCATAAATAAAACAAATAATACATGATAATATATCAAATTTATTCAATAAACAAGAATAAAATTACACAAAAGTACGAAAGTCGGCACCACAGATTATAGTCGGAAAGCCATCCGTTTGTCACTACTGTAAAATGACGCACTAAGTACAGTCATTTGGCGCGGTATTTGATATACGGAACTTAAAAAAACCGTATCTTTATAAATAACACACAAAAAAAAAAAAAAAAAAAATTGGCTCAGTTAAATAGTAAGCTAATAGAAAAACACAAACAGACAGGATATATAAATGAAATATAAGACATTTTTCAATATTATTCAATATATTTATATTCAATATATTATACGTGACTTCATTATTATATTATACACCTATATTATCATTATCAGTTATTTCTTCTATAATCATTCTTTCATCTTTAAGTCATGGAGAAAAACCGAAGCCATTGCAATAGCGTATTTTCTAAAAAGATAATTCGCTAAAATGACGCGTAAGAAGTAAATAAACAAAAGAAATGACAACTGTCAAAGTCAGACCAATACAAGCATCAGTGACTGTGGCGCCATTTTCTCTTAAGCGCCACTTTCTCTTTAAAATCAGCGTGACGCGGTTTTTCTCGACCAACATCCCACCCCAAAGTGTCTAACGGGCGCAAAGAAGTATAACTTCAAAAACACCTTAGACTGTGGAATTGCTCATTGAAAGAACGGCTAAAAGGATTAGCGATGTAAGGATGTGGAAGTCAAAGAAGGCCAAGAAAGACATGGCATGTTCAAGTATCTACAAATACCTACATGAAAGTGGAAAGTCGAGTTAATCGACGTCCGTGCATGGGAAGGCGTATGAATGTGGAGGAAGCAAGGGAAGTGTGCCAGGACACTGATAATAGTGGTGTAGCGTTCTATCCTCTCTGCCTACCCCTTTGGAGAAATGACGTGATGGTTAGTTAAATTACAATAGTATACAAGTAAATAGAGTCCCGTTTTTTAAAATTTACTATGGATTCTTTATTATTAAGATAATAAAATGTGCATAATAATTTTAAGGCCCAAAATGAGTTACTTATGTTATGTAATACATAGTAAAATGTATTTGATATCAATAAAAAAAAAGTATAATACGAAAATAAAAAGAAATTAAATTATCTGTTGAAATAAAATTACTGCTATTTTCTAGTTTTAGCCAAAACTACTACTAGTTTATTGACCAATATAAAAATCAATACATTACTTCAGTCTGTCATTACTCTAAAAAAAAAAAATCTTTTCTTTTTTTATTTCAGTTAGCGATCCACACATTATCACAACTGAATTTTAATAACGCAATACGAACATTCGAGTAAGACTCCTATAAAAAAAAATACGGATTTGAGAACAATAGCCGGTTTACTAAGAAATAAAATTAATATATAAATTTTAAAAATTTATTTATTTATTTATTTAACAAAATAATCCGATTATAAACTAGTATTCCGGATTATCGAATATTATTGATAACGTATAACGGATATTTGGTTATAAAATTAATAATTTTGATATGACCGGTTATTAGTTTTGCGAGAATTTGCGCGGCGTCATTATTGAGTATTTGGATATCCATTTTGAATGTGTACAAAATACTCTTAGACAAATTACTGGATTATACCCATGCTGGGCCCAGCATGAGAATTATAATATAATATGTTCGATTTTGGATGTCATAACCAGTTATGCACATATCACTAATTCAGTATCTCGGATATAATTTGGTATCCATAAAAAAAAACATATAAGTACCAAAAATTTTTATTTTCAATATGTGTATGTACATATACATGTACATAATAGAAAAATAAATACAATGTCCTACTGAGTTACTGCAACTCGTAAGTAGGTGTATTGTTGAAATAAAAATAAATGTACACATTTTTTTTTCAAAATTACCATTATTTTTCAAATTTTGTGATTCTAGGCCCAGCACAATAATTTTGAAGTGAGCTAGAAAACTCTTAAGTAATCACTATTACTTATAAACAACGTACCTACACGCTATAGCGAAAACAAACAAAAAAAATGATTAGATCCAACGTTTTTCGAAAACGAAAACTGTTATAAAATAAAATCGATAGATAAATCGTACATAATCAATAAAACTATTAGCTTATATTATGTATAGCGATAATCAATAAAACTAGCTTGATACATATTATAGCGATGTTGCCTGATTATCGCTGATGGTGACGCACTGCTGTATTTAAGTTTGGCAACACCGCATTTAGCGGATTTAGCCCGGTTTAGTATTTTTATATTTTACACGTAAAACTGCTCCCGAGCAGTCGATAGATCTGGAAATTCGTATCCAACTTACTCTAAAAACGTATCCAACTTACTCTATGCAGCTTTTCTTCTTCTTTTTTCTTATCAGATGATATTAACAACAAAAATACTAAGCACAACACACGATACCGCTCGTTTGCGACCTCCCGTCACAAGTCACAAATATGCGTTGATCGCCGCTCTTTGACGCTCGCGCATGCGCAGTGAATTTCGCTGTACAACGACGGAAGACGGAACTAGCAAAACTTGTCGTCATGTCGTCAGTCGGTCGTCTGTAGAAACTCAATAATTGATCTGAATATGTCGTAGAAGTAAAAATATTCTACACTCACTACATACCTAATTACTTATTCATAATTTAATCTAATTTTTACCAAGAAGAGGATATTTTTATTAATTTACGCTCTAAAAATTGCGTACTTAGGTATATGAAAGTGTGAAACAAATGCTTCCGCGATAGTAAATAAACAATATTTTTTATTGGACAAGCCTTTTGGTGTTAGCGGGAAAAAAATAGAAATTAGGAAAAGAACTAGGTACCTTGGTATGGGTTAAAAAATAATCAGCGGTTAAACTTACCATAAATTTTAATATAACACCAATTACATAATATTTGCCTTTTTACAACAACAATAATTCAGTAGAATTTAGTAGACTGACCTTCTACTTCCACGAAAGCGCGCCCAAGATAAAAAGCATGCCATCTCTTTTATACCAATAGGCCGCATTGTTGTTCAAGAGAGGCGCTATACAATATCGCTTTTGAAGAAAATAAACATCGATCGGGAATATTTTTTCCCTGTACAGCCCAGTGTCAAGCGAGTGCGTTGTTGCCAAAATGTACTGCAAAGAGCCGACTTCTACCTTCCTACTGCTTCTACTGCTCAAAGTCAGGGGTAAGTAACATTATAAAAAGCAGGTAGGTAGGTAGAAGTAATAACAGCTACCTACATGTTTGTATTTTGTATCCTCATAAGAAAAAAAAGTATAACTTACCTTTTCGCATCATATTAAACTAAATTTGAGGTTTTAAAAAAAAATACTTTAAATAAATAAATAAATTATGGCCGTATGCAAAAATAGAGACTCGTAAAGATTTTAACTTATACATATTGTCAACAAAATACGTCAAATGTTTTTTTAGGTATCTATAAGAAGGTATGTTTAATAAATTCACCAAATAATTAATAATGGTATAAATCATATTTGTTGCTGTAGGTAAATGGTAATTTTAAACTCAATAATAAATAAGCGATAGCCCGAGAACTTGATTCCGTAAAACATAAAATACCTACCAAATTAGATAAATTTGCAGTATTACAGCAACCGTGAACCTCGCCGTACAGTGCGGCATGCCGCTATCGTTGAAAGAAAAATATTCCAAGTCACGGAAAATTAAATCAACCTCAATTCCTACTCGCATCTCTTTCCCTCGCATACTACCAGGCCAAGAATAAAAAAGATGGCAGTATTAGCTGTGTTGCTCAACTCAGCTGTCACTTCTGTTTGAATACTTCGCGACATTATCGCCCAAAAAATACTCGCGTGGATACCTATACCTAATAATAAAGCCGCTTTCAGGGGAAAATAAGAAGGCCCTGGCCATGGCCTACCTTTAAAAAAAAGTTACCTTTTTTTAGTAAACCCCCTCCCATTTCTCCATCATGGAGAAAAATAATAATATTTAGGTATCTTTGTCTTAAGCATCAGATACCAAAATAACGTCAGATATAAACATCAGATACCAAAGAATAAAAGTGGGTCATGCTTACCAAGAAGCTGATGGATTTCAGAGTCTTGAGAACAATATACCGTTCTTGGTGTCTTGGAGACCAGAGTTGAAACCAACAGACTCAGTAACAGGTCACACCCAAAAGCCAAAAGAAACCAAATCGGTGGGTTTATCGACCGTGTGGAAATCTGACAACGGTGCAAAAATACAGCTATCGCAGCCATGACAAGCGCGCGTGAGGGAGATAGAAAACGGCATTTACAACCCAGGGAATTCATGGCGCGGCTGGAGTCAAGAAGTGTGGAGATGTGGGTTGTGGAGAAGGTGATATTTAAACCTTGAATATTCATTTCATAAAGTTGTCCCCTTCGTTGTTGCACTCCAAATTGGTTTTTTTTGTAAAATACGAATGGATTCTCCGTTTTATCATTTGCATAATGTGTGAAAGCACAAATGTATTCCGAGCATATCGTGATTTTAGTAAGAGGAATTAGAAGAACAAGTTTTTTTAGTACTATTTATCTTCTTGTATCATATCACGCGAATGTTGGTGAGGGGGATAGATTTTAAAAACGATTATCCGATAAATATCAGGGCGATAGAAAGAGATGGCTAGAGGAGTTTGGTCACAATCGTTGGCCAAGTTAAAACGCCGCTTACGGAACACAACAAAACCAAATATTTGGGAAGGTTTCAATTAATCATTGTTGATTGATCTCGCTGATGACTTTTCAAAAAAAAAATTTTCAGCAATGATAAGAACGATCATTGTTGTTCTTGTCTGTACTTCGTAGTAATAGGTATTCGTAATAATTATGCGTAGGTAGCTACGTGACGCTCAGTTATTGATACAACAATACACAGATTTGATATTATTTTCTAGTACATAATATTGAATAAGCATGAAGTTATTAATTTTATCTGGAATGAAGGAAGCGTATAAAATACAGTGGAAGTACAGTGGCGTAGCCGAAAATAAAACAATTATATTTTTAAAAATATTATCTTGTCACATAATCTATCTAACAATAATTAATCATGGATTCCTACACCCTACACAAATATTAATATTGATGTTGAATTTTTCAAAGGAATAAAGTTATTTAAAAAATACTTATATAAGGAATATGGCGATGGTAATTATTACAGAGATATTTAATGCAGATCCAGTGGTACGAAACATGTTGAGATATTTAACTATGACCATGTATAGAAATATACACGGTCATATTTAAATAGGGGGGGGGGGGGGGGTTAATTTCATAAGTTGTAAAAATTTTTTTTGGAAAAAAATGGATACCTACCTAAGTGTTTTTATTATATATTTATACTAATCCAACCCGTAAAATGTTTTAATTTTTTTATTATTAGGTATTGGTAAACATTTTCATCATCAGTGGTATAATTTGAGGGGGGTCTAACTTGAAACGCTTAGAATGGAAATTGACGTAGGGAAACACCATGGCATACTGGCGTAGTAATTTGAATTTGATGACTTAATTTTGATGTTGGCTAAGAATATCAATCCATATTCTTAGGATGTTGCTGTCAATTTTTTTGCGGACCTGTGCGCTTACGTTCTACATTTTTTATCTACGTCTCTACGTTTAATTACGTGGTTCTTAAGGCTGACTCGCCTTAGTTTTCTATATATATATTTTAATGTGCAAGATATTGTTCAAAACGTAGATACTTCGGATAACTTTGCTTGTAGGTACCGATAAGAGTTTGTATCGTGTTTTTATACTAATATAACCTCAAAGTAAAGTTAATTTAGCTGTAGTTTTTTTCAATGCCGGGTAAAATTTGACATGTCATATACATATACTTACTCGTAGATACGTCTTAAATTAACAATGATGCCTATTTTTTAAATTTTATTACTTACTTTCTAAAAAAAGGCTAAAAAATCTGAGCAAAATTTACTAGATAAAGAGAACGTTTAACAGTTAGCTCTGCAGAAAGCAAAAATGTCCTGTAAGCTCATTCCTGATTAAAAATTAATCTTATTTAAGACTACATAAATATACATAATACCATGCGCATGAAATGAACCGAAAAACATTAGTTAGTAGTTACAATAATAATTTATAATTTATTGGCTTTCAAAATAATTCAGACGGTAGTGTAAATAAAAATATTTAAAAAAAAAACTTATTATTAGAAAACAATGTTAAAATCTCAGCAAATGAGGAGCATATTTACAAAAAACATTAACCGTAAAAAAAACATATGATTGCCATCCGCCATTACAATAACACGGTGAACACGGCACAGTGAGTTAGTCAGTTCTGTCTTCTGTCAAAAGAGTCGGATTTGATTTTCCGATTCAAAAAATGACAAAATAGTATCACACAATCACACACACACCGATAAAATTAACATGTTTACATTGGTCTACAGTTATAAATTATTGTCAGAAATTTCAGATGATGCTTATTTTGCGTAAAATATGGATAAATAAAATAATATCTTACCGGTTTGACGAAGCTGCGAACTGCGTATCTGCCAGAACTAGAATAAAAACAAGGCGCTATACGGGCAAGCGCACATTGCCGGTTGTCGCACGTTGATTGGCTAATATCATTCTACTCTTCTATTTCTACTCCTACCTACTACCTAAATATTTCGGGTAGCAAATGTAGAATCCTGGTAGAATCCATTTTTAAATTTAGCGTGAAATAAAAAGTTCCAATGTAAATTTGGTTTTGGTTTTTTCACTTTAATCAATCTTTTATTATTTGTGTCGCAAGGGTCTTTCTTGAGGTCGGTTAGGTAACCCATAATATTAGGTTTCATGATGGTTTCATGATTCATGACGCGTGTTAATTTGAATTCATTATTTTGAGGAGTTTTGAGGTTAGGTAGGTATGTCGTTTTTTCTCTCTTGACTCCGTACGATTTATGCATTAATGTTAACGAAAGTATTTGTTTAAATCGCAGGTAATAATTTCGCTGCTTGAATGCAGAACTAGCCTAAGTGCGAGTTTTGATGAAATGGAGTTAAGAATGAAGGAATTTCAACCGAGGCAATCTCATTTCGGTAAAAAAATGTCCTATCTCAAATTAAAGAAAGGTTGAAAATATTTTTTAAAAAAACATGACATCTGTCCCATACATTTTTGTATCGAAAATAAAATCTTTACGCTGTCAAAACGTGACGGGAGGCGTGGGTGGGTTAAAGCACGGTTGAAGTTTGTGAATCACTGTGATAAGTTAAAAATAATTTATTTAGAAAACAAACGAAATGCAATGAGCATATTATTATGTTTGGTTCAAATTCAGTTATCGTCATTACTTATACCAGTTCCCGAATAAAATATTTTATACTATATTCGTTTTGAAGTCATGTTGTTAATTGATTTAAAAGTTTGTCTACGACCGTTCTACTCAAATTCTACTGATTATTATTCATTATTTAGAATACTTAAACTTGTGCTTATAGGTAGGTAATAATTATCAAATTAGAATAATAGATAATAATCAATAGTATAATGTGATTTATGTATTTAAGGCAATGTATAGTACTTAAATAATAAATGTGTGCTGTTTTTTAATTGGAGATTGCGTTACGCACCAAGCACAGATTATTATTTGTTTTGCACGTTGCACTAATAATGAGGTAATAATTACAGTTTCCTGCAAAATTTATTGATTCGTTGATGTGTGTGCAAAAAACTTTATATTTATGACCACAGATGTCATTAAAATATGTTTTTAAAGACTGAACTTTTCACTAATAAATTCTTATAGGCAACGTGGAACTAAAATTATGCGAATTACCATTTCCGCTCCCTATGTGGAGCATATTGATTCCACAAACTACCTCCAAGCTAATCAAACTGCCGATTCGTAATAGTAATAGCCGTTATGAATGAATAAAAAAAATATTTTAAAAAAATAAAAAAAACAAGGGAAAAAAAAGTGTTGTAAATGAATACCTCATCACGGGCATTGCCCAGTGAGGTATTTAATAGATCTAAGAAAAATGTTAATTATACACGTAATTAAAAAAAAAAAAATTAATAATACATTTATGATAAGGCTAGAAGCAAGTAAATAAGCAGATTTAAGCAGGTGCAGGTGTATCATTATACAAAACCTGTACACTTTTATCTTCCTTGCATTACACGTAGAGATTTTTTGAGTTCAAGGCTAGCGCTTTAAAAAAATGAAAACAAAACATGTAAAATCAGCAAAATTATAAAAGCATATATATATAATAATAATAATAATATAATAATAATAATAATTTATTCCAAACCTTGAGGTGGGGAGTGCAAGCCTCTAAGGTTCATATAAAAGAATACATAAATAACAAAATAAAAGTAAAATAATGCATCTGCATATAAAAAACAAAAAAGAAAATAAGTAATTTAAACAAGGCAAATAAATTTAAAGAAATATGCGAGCACACGAAGGTGTTTAGGGTCGGCCGGGGGCTGGGGGACCCAGGAGAGAGCGGCCCATCTCTCGCTCAACCTTGGTGACTGATGTAGAAACGCCTCGGCGATCAGCTGGTTTCCCGATGACATCAGGCGATCCCTGGCTCCCTACCCCGATGTCTCATCAGTCCCGCGAATCCATGTACCCTCCCTTCTGCGAACATGTTAGATGCGCTACAGAATCTTGGGTATTTAAATATAATTCTGTAGGCATCATTGCACTGCACTCGAAGGCGTTGCATCGTACTTTGTCTATAATTGGTCCATAATTCGCTAGTGTAATGTTGGTACAAAAAGCATTAACAATATTTTCTTCACAGCAAACTACATTGGAAGAATCTTCATCATATTAGATACTACGCTAATGTTTCTCCTTTGTCTCTCTATATCGTCGTCATCAGCCAATCTGTCTGTGATGATAGGTATTTAATATATAAAAGGTTATTTAATATATATAGGTATATAAAGCAATGATGCAATGATAAAGCAAATCTGCCAAATGCCTATCTGCCAAATTAGCCAAATTTAAAGTTAGTGCCAAAAAGAATCGACAGAGGGATTTGACAAATTTGAATTCTTTTACTTTTTCCGATTATCCGATTTGATCATTTGATTTTGATCGGTAGTTTGATTATGGTTTGATGTTTGATTATTAATCTATGGTTTGATTGAATGTTTATTTTGGTTATTGTAGAGTGTATTATCCACAGATTAGTATTATCTTTGGGTTATTGTTTGGGTTATTGTTTTGCGCTTTGATTTGGTAATTTGTGATGATGCCATAATAAATTGAACATTGAAGTAAATTTGGTTTTAGTAAAAGTAAATACAGGTTTTTGTTTCAAACATGCAAATTAGTAAAAAATAGTTGTCACTTCGTAACTTGTAACCATTCACCCAATTCACCATTGTAACTAACAGTTGTGACGTGTATAAAAGAGGTTAGGAAACTGCCTGAAGTATATAATCTGTGACTGCCTGTCTTCGGGAACGAGGGAAACTGCGTTAACATCATGCTGATCATGCTTTCGCGAGCTTGTCGTTGCGCGACTGTACGTAAATATTGTTTGTGAAGTATCCCCTTTGTAGGTATATATTATGATATTCGTAAAAGTTATTCTTCCACCACTCATATTTATTATTATTTACCTATTACAGGGTTTGCTCCCATCAAAGGTACTATGTGCAAACATCTGCTTTAATCAAGTTTTCAAGGCGCAACAGGAACATAGTCGTAAGCAATATAAGTCCAAATATGATGACAGTGAAGAAGCTAAAATTCTAGCGAAATTGAATACCTCAAGTCCCGAGGAACTCTCTACGTGAGTAGCATGTACTTATACAACATACACTCTTCTATTCCATTTTTATTTTAAAAAAAAACCATCTTTGTTGTTATTTTTTACCTTAACACACCAGGAAGCCCAATATGTATATAGTATACAGTAGGATCACATCGCAGAACTTTGAGAAAAATCACTTGATGTGATCTTACCGGAAATTGAGCTCGAAATTTCAGACTTGAGATTTAAGTATAATGGAATAAGATCACTTGTAAATCTGATTCCAACAATCTCAATGATGGCTTTGAAAATGAAAAAGGCTTTTAAACATTGGTACAAAACATGTACATAGTTTCTTCAACACCTACTTTGGAACCTACTTTGGTTTCCAACCATTTTTAGCCAAAGTTTTTTTTTATTTTTTTTTCAGCTTAGCCTTAAGTAGAGCCCCATTACAAAGTCTATTGAATCGGAAAGCGATAGGAGCATTTAATTCTATAGCAGATATTCTGGACATACAAGGCTTAGGAGTAACACGGATGGAGAAAATGTGTGATGATATTTTAGATGAATCTGGAAATACTCTTTCACATAGTAAATCATCTATTAAATCTACGACCAAATTAAAAGGTCAAATTTTGGATCCTGTTTTAAGCAGTCATCAAGTAAAGGTAGGTCAAGTTTGATTTTTAATTTTGGCTTAATTTAAAAATGTTGATTAGTATTGTTTTTACACAAATCAACAGTTATAGCGAAACACATATTAGTCTAATTTTACGGAAGAGGTTAAAAATATTTTCACTCTTAACTCAATCAATTGATTGCTCACCAATATGCTTAATTTTTCGAGTTTTGCAAGATTCTGTAAAATAACTCTTCAAAGTCAAAGTCGTAACCATAGTAGGAATTGTTTTCATTATAGTATTCATTATTTTCAGGAATAGTAGTTTAGTACAAAATAAAATTGAGGTTTTGGAGTCAGATTAGTTTGTTATCCTGGATCTTGCGACAAATTATTTTAAGTGAAAGAATTTATGTTTTTAGCACTTCTGTATACTTGCATAGTAGGAAAATTGTTAGTTGCGAAATACTGCAAATACTGAAAAAAAACTGCATTTATTAAATTAAAACATGAATATGTTTTTAGTCTGTTAGATCAGTCTGTGGGTTGATATTGGACCTGAAGAGTATAAGATGGGCCCATATAGACAGAGGTGGTAATGAGCTGATAGATTGGAATACTCTAGACTTTGGTTCTGCAGAAGGAAAGAAGCTGCAGCTTAGCAACATAACTGAAATTGTAAGTTGGTCGCTTTTTTTCAGATCAGATTTTATTTTATTCCAGATCAACATTGGCCCTTAGAAAAGTGAAAATATTAGCATTAGTTCTGTCTACGGCATCATTATCATGTTAGTGTGGCGGAAGAAATGACGTCACGCGGGCGACGCGTGACAAACGGACGAGCCGAGTGGCACCGAACACGCTCGGGCAACATGGAGAGATATTTTGACCTTCTGCGTGACAAGAGGTTGTTTTTCTGAGCATTCCTTGCCGCCAAATTGTGGCAAACTAGATTCACTTTTCTTTTCCATCATTCATTTATAATCATAGTTCAATAAGTTAAGTTCATTGCATTTTCATTGTATTAGCTTCTAAATTCTGTGTAATAAATGTGTACTCTAAAACTGTAAGTACCTTTCATTTCTCTTTCTGGGCACCCACATAAAACCATAACCACCAGGGTAACAAATCCCGGTGGTCCACATTAGTAGATACAAAGACACTGGAATCACTAAAGCCTATCTTTATCTAGAATTACCTTAAAAGGTTGATGAAAACATTTTCTCCCACGAGAAAGCAAAGATTTGTTTATGATTTTGAATTAACTTTATTACAAATCTGAAATGTAACATGTCTTCCAAAAATAAAAATAAAACAATTTTGTACATGTAGAGTATTCAATATATTTGTACTCTTCAGGTTTGGTATATTTGTCAATCTATTCCAACGAGTGATGTTTATGTGATGGAAGCCATTCCCACAGTGCTGCGATCCAGTGGTGCTGATGCCAATAATCCTAAAAGTGTTCAAGTAAACCTGCAGAAATCTCAGTTGATTGCCATGCTGGCTTCTGCTATTACAGTTATTGGAAACCCTATGCCTAGGTAATTATTTATACAAGTGTTCAACGCGCATTATATATCAATGCTTTCTAGTTTAGGGAATAAAGGGTCTACTATGTATATAGAGTAGAAAGACATTAGATCTGTTTGTGTATTGATTAATTACATCTAGTTGAGTCGAGAGTTGTCCGATGACTGGTTAGTCATCGTCGGTGTACATTGTGATTACATTGTGATAATTATTATGTATTTAACCTAGTATTATTGGTTTTATTTTCAGAGATAATACCCCTTCCGAAGACACAGATAAAACTTCAGCTGATAAGCGTTTAAACAATAATTTATCATCTGATCTACAGCATAAAGTATTTTACCTTCGGTCCACATTGCCTGCAAGGTAAATCTAATCCAGTTTCACTTAATCTTTCATCAACTGTAATTTCAAACATCCAGCGCCTGGTACCTTACCTTAAGATTATTATTTTTTTAAATTGAGTTTAATAGAAAAAGTAATTTTTTGCCCTATATTACTTCCAAAGCACAAAGTTCGCGAGCGCACAAAATGTGGCCGCAAAGGGGGGTTTTATTTTTTTGAATAAAACAATAAATTGTTTTCAGGTTATTTCGGACATTCATTGGTAATGAAAAAGTATCGGCGCAGTCAGTTGTGAGAAGCATTTTAAATGGGGAAGAGCAATATGAAGAGGATAATGTTAAGCAGGTTTTACAAAGTATTACGCCATTGCAAGTCAAAAGCATCATCAAGGAACATTACCACAGCCAAACGGACGTAGAGAAGGAATCTCTTTGTCAGTCATTATTATTGACCGTGACTTTCTTGGAATTATGTGTTTATAAAAACACCAAAGCAGTAAGTACTCTCGGGAGATCTAACAGTGGTTAAATTTAGAAAACAATTTGTTATTCGATTGTCAATTGGTTAATTACTAAGCGAGAAATAAGAGTTCAAACAACGCATTTTCTCTGTAGGCGCCTTGTGCACCTTTCGGATAGTTCTCAGGGTTAGACTATAAACACATCGCGACTTTACTGTAATTTTATTAGGTAAGGTTCAGATACAAATCAAGTGGCTGACAAAGATTATAGTTTGGTTACCTCATTTCAAGTGCTAACTCAGAAACTGCAAAAAATGAGTTAGTACACTATGGTTTAAGATGATCCATATAAGTTTCTCCGTGATATGTAAGTTTTCAGCTAGATTTTTAAAAATAAGTGCTGATAATGCTGTACAGTGCCGGCCCGAGACAAGTTTTAGGTTGGAGCGAGATCCAATTATGGCGCCCCCCTTGCTTGCCCCTTTATACATGGTTTACCAAACTTCGAAGTCATCATCATCAGTACTCAATTTTTTCGAAAACAAAGGTCAAACCACTGAATAAAGTAGAATGTAGATTCACTGGTTTCCCGCTTATAACAAAACTCGGTGTACAAGCGGGAAACCAGTAAATCTCATAATATTTGGAGTTGATTTTGTAGAATTTTTTTTTATTTGTCGATTTTGTAGAATTTTTTATTTATTTGACCCATGGTTTTTGAGAAAATTGAGTACCAATTTGATTTTATTTCGATAAATTTTTGCAAATTTTTATCAAATATCATGTATTTAGTCAAATCAATACTGTCCATAAATAAAACAAAGTAAAAAACAACATTTTAATATGAATTTATGCAATTTTACTTAATCTGCGGTACTAATAAAAGATTTTACGAGAAGAAATAAAATTTAGTTTCAAGCTCAGATTCAAAAGTCATATTACACATTCAACTCCAAATATGATATAGATTCACCAGCTTTCGGGTTGTACTGCGAGTTTTGTTCCTCCGTGTATATATACTACTCTGTGTAAAAAGTATCGGGAATATGTCAATAAAAAGACCCGTGTAAAAGAGGTCGTTCTAATTTTTTTCTGCATGTTGGTAGCACTGTACTGATTTAGCGCGCAAAGTTTGAGCGGGATCTGTCATTTAATTTGTTTTAAACTACACTTTTTGTTGGTCATAGTTTTGAGTTTTCTCGGCGATTTTTGTTCAAAAAGCGCAGCGAAAGCATGTCGCTGAAGACATGTTTTCCCGAGCTTCTACGGATCCGACCTTTATGAAACGTATAATAACTGGCGACGAGACATGGGTTTATGAGTACGACATGCAAACAAGCCAACAGTCTTCAGAATGGCGTCTCGAAAACGAGCCGAAACCCAAAAAAACCGCGGCAAAGTCGCTCCAAAATCAAGGTGATGCTGACAGTTTTTTTTTACTACCGTGGTGTGGTTCACTCCGAATTCCTTCCAGAGGGAGGAACAGTGAATAAAAGAATATTATTTAGGCGTCATGAAGCGTTTGCGTGAGAGTATCCGCCGAAAACGTCCAGATTTGTGGCCACACAACTCATGGATGCTGCACCATGATAATGCAACTGTCACACACTGCCATTATAGTGAAAGAGTTTTTAGCGAAAAATTCAACAAAAGTTCTCGACCAAGCACCGTATTCACCTGATATGGCTCCGTCTGACTTTTTTTTATTTCCCAAGTTAAAATTACCACTTCGAGGAAACGTTTTGAGTCGATAGAAGCCATAAAAGAAATTCGCTGAATGAGCTAAAGGCCATACCGCAAATAGCCTATGAAAAATGTATGAAAGACTGGGTGAAGCGTTGGAGATGTTGTATTGCAAGCGATGGGGCCTACTTTGAAGGCGATAAAATAAATTTAGATTAATAATTTGTATTTTTTGTTTTATTGACAAATTCCCGATATTTAGTACACTGAAGGTATATATATACCAATTGTTCGAGCGAGCAATGGAACTTGGACATATGAAGTTTTTTTTTAATCGGAAAGATAACAACGCTAGTGCTGAAGATCTAAATAACGATAGTGATGAGAAAGAAATTGATCGCGATGACGATGACAATGAATAAGATAATAATGATGATGATGAATATACAGGGTTATTTTTTTAGTCAGTTAACAAAAAAAAACCTGACTTCAGTATAGGTTAATATAGAACCCATTTCAATAAAAAAAACATGTACTTTTTATTTTCATGATTTATTATTTTTATTCCCATATTTTTTTACAAATTACGCTTCAACTTTTCACAGCTGGTTGAGCTGGACGAGGGGAGGGAGTGCGTGCGGTGGGGTTGCGCCCGCCGCTCGCGCAGTACGGTCCCATTAAGGCTTCGCGGGGGGGGAGCGGAAGCCGGGCGGACGGTGACCAAGTCTTTACTATTTCTGAGGAATTATTTGGGTGCACTTTTCTTTTTTTTTATTTGAGAAATTGTTATTCGATTGTCAATTGTTAAATTACTAAGCGAGAAATAAGAGTTCAAACAACGCATTTTCTCTGTAGGCGCCTTGTGCACCTTTCGGATAGTTCTCAGGGTTAGACTATAAACACATCGCGACTTTACTGTAATTTTATTAGGTAAGGTTCAGATACAAATCAAGTGGCTGACAAAGATTATAGTTTGGTTACCTCATTTCAAGTGCTAACTCAGAAACTGCAAAAAATGAGTTAGTACACTATGGTTTAAGATGATCCATATAAGTTTCTCCGTGATATGTAAGTTTTCAGCTAGATTTTTAAAAATAAGTGCTGATAATGCTGTACAGTGCCGGCCTGAGACAAGTTTTAGGTTGGAGCGAGATCCAATTATGGCGCCCCCCTTGCTTGCCCTTTTATACATGGTTTACCAAACTTCGAAGTCATCATCATCATCATACCATATCCGCTCCCTATGTGGAGCATATGGAATCCACAAACTGCCTCCAGGCCAAGCGATCGGCCGCCAGCTCCCGTGCATCCTCCCAAGTCAAGTCCACGTCCCGCAGCTCTGACGCAAACTCGTAGTACAACCCAAAAACTGGTGAATCTACATCGTATTTGAAGACGATTGTGTGATATGACTATTTAATCTGAGTTTGAAAAAAAAAATTTTTTTTAAACTCAGATTTTTTACTACCGCAGATTAAGTAAAATTGCAGAAATTCATATTAAAATGTTATTTTTTTATTTTGTTTTATTTATGCATAATATTAATTTGACTAAATACATAATATTTGATAGCAATTTGCAAAAAAATACGGAAAAAAATCAACTTCGTACTCAATTTTTTCGAAAACAAAAGGTCAAACCACTGAATAAAGTAGAATGTAGATTCACTGGTTTCCCGCTTATAACAAAACTCGGTGTACAAGCGGGAAACCAGTAAATCTCATAATATTTGGAGTTGATTTTGTAGAATTTTTTTTTATTCGTCGATTTTGTAATTTTTTTTATTTATTTGACCCATGGTTTTTGAGAAAATTGAGTACCAATTTGATTTTATTTTGATAAATTTTTATCAAATATCATGTATTTAGTCGAATCAATACTGTCCATAAATAAAACAAAGTAAAAAACAACATTTTAATATGAATTTATGCAATTTTACTTAATCTGCGGTACTAATAAAAGATTTTATGAGAAGAAATAAAATTTAGTTTTAACCTCAGATTCAAAAGTCATATTACACATTCGACTCCAAATATGATATAGATTCACCAGCTTTCGGGTCGTACTGCAAGTTTTGTTCCTCCGTGTATATATACCAATTGTTCGAGCGAGCATGGAACTTGGACATCTGAAGTTTTTTTTAAATCGGAAGATAACAACGGTAGTGATGAAGATCTAAATAACGATAGTGATGAGAAAGAAATTGATCGCGATGACGATGACAATGAAGAAGATAATAATGATGATGAATATATAGATGAATCCCACGAAGATAATGATGAAGACGTTAAGGATGATAATAATTCTGCTGCTGAAGAGGATGATGATGAAAATGATTTAAAATTAGAATCCATTTGAAAGAGGTTTGATTTGAAAACATGATTGATACAATTAATTTATTGAGTGTATTTTCTAATATTTTCATACCACGGAAAATTCCTGGTCCTAATATACTTCGGTTTTTTTTAGTGTAAAAGATATTTGTCGATAATTTCGTCAAAAAATATGCCTTTTAGCCCTTCTCCGCTGGCTTTGTCAATTCCAGAACATATCCCTAATATTTTTGAAGTTTTCAGTCACATTGATGAAGCTGACTGGTAGTCGTCTTAACTTTCGTGGGTCTTCAATACCGGGGATACATGTGACCAATCGTCAAAGCCCGCGTTACTGAGATTACAGACCGGTGAAATATATAGCAGCAAAACCGATCAATCTTCTGTGTGAAATTTGAATATATCAACCATTTTCGATTATAAACTTCGCCGTTTGACATGACTCGTTTAAAGTGCGCATTAGAAAAATGGCGCCCTTTTTCATTCCGTGGATAATCTTTATCTGCCAGTTTACTGTTGTGTGAGCCCTGCAATATAACGAGGTCTACTGTCTGTGACGGTCATTGAGCGATTTCTACAGATATTTCTGCTGTGGACATTGATGTGGCTGTTATTTCTGCAGCCGATAAAGCAGCATTATGAGATGTTTCTATATCGGGTGTATCCTAAATCTCCGCCACATTACGTGAAACATTTTCTGAAGTAATTATGCGGTCGTCTGTTGATTGACTTGAGGACGAATTTTCTTCAATTTTAAGATATTTGGCTAGTCGTTCAGCGGCGGCAACACTGGCGATTGGCGATGTAAATGTGAAGGGTGGTGCCTTGCCCGCGCACTCGAACTCAACCTGTGCCTGTCTTACAGAAAGGTCGTTCGCTAGCCACCTGCTCGAAATAAAAATGACGTAAAGCGAAAATAGAATTTTTTTAAATTTATTTTTATTTACCACTGAGGCGCCCGCGCTCGGCGCCCCTGGGACTTGGTGCCTGGAGCGACCGCCCCGTTCGCCCCATGGTAGGGCCGGCCCTGATGCTGTACTTTGTCCCATAGTATTCGATTTTTTACACATCTATTGGAAACATGACACATAATGGTGAGTCTGGGTATTTCAAATTTTTTCCCTGCCTGGTACCCACTCAAGCGACCTCTTTTCTTTTTCTTCTACTGCTTCTAAAATTATTTTTTTGTACAAGAAGAAGCCTTTAGCATCTTACGTAATTTCTCAGCATTTTGCTTTCTGAAAAATATAAGTACCTAGTTCAATATTTTTCAGAACAAAAGAAATTCATAATAGGGAGCAATGGTGTAATGTATAAAAAAAGTTAAGTTTTTTATCATACAGATAATAAAAAGTTTAAATTTATAATATTAAATTTAATATTGGATTTGTGCATTATTATTTTCAAACTGTGCCATGTCACTACAAAACACTGTTACACATGAATAATTTTCTAGCCAAATTAAGTTTGCAAGTTGGAACATGTGCTATAAAGCCCACAGTTGATTGCATCAGTGCATCAGTGCCAGTGTAGAGAGAATAGTGATTTCCACTTATTTATATTCACAGATTTCTTGAAATTTCTTGTATATTATTAGTTGGATAAATATTTGGATTTTTATGATAAGGAAAGAAAAACACAGAATATGTATATATATTTACATGGTTTTTTATCTCTTTATTATAGGATATAATCATTGTTGATATTCAATTTTATTACATAATTTTCAAAGGGTAAAAGATAAAATGGTGGCATTTTTCATTATGGGAGAAGTAATGCAACTATAAAATTAAAGTAATATTATTTCCAAATGTACAATTTTTTTTTTTATAAATAATGGATTAAAACTATTTTATCAATTATTATTCTGGCAAGAATTTTTACAATAATGTTATTAAAATGTTTTTTTTTTAAATATTGATATGAATAAAAATACAAATGACGGTAAGACATAAAGTACTTGTAGGTTCAAAATGTGGAATAAAAAGATTATAATATGGAAAATAGAAAATATCTGCAAATGGCTGCCTCTCCAAAACACATACATAAAATATTAGTCTGGTTACCTACTGATTTGTGTAACGCACAATGCTTTGTAGAGAATATAACAAGATACATAACAAGAACTCTGTGTAAAAAGAATCCCGGCTGTGTGACGGCTTCACTATTGTAATATTGTACTGTATGAAAAAATAAACCTTTTCATTGACTGCAATTATCACTATAACAAGGACTTTATTACTTATTTATTTGTATGTGATCATTATTACTATTATTATGTAAATGCAAATACTTTCCCATTGCGCTTGTATCGTAATATAGGGGGAAACGTATACTCTCAACAAATGCACATTCTGACTGGAAATCAATATCAGTATGTAACTGGCTAGCCTTAACGTGTACAGTGTACACAATGTACAGTGTACATATGTTACATCACATGATGCTGTGTTATTCAGTTCATTTGTACTTTACTTGTGCATAAGAGAGAAAAACGATTCTAGAACTGTCATCCTTTTATATGATGGAAGCAAAATGTGCATTTTGGAGTACCAAAATTATTTTTATCCTTATATATTAAATTTAACATGTAACTATATCACTTGGTTTACCTAATTATGTAAATTTTCACGGAAATGACATTTCTCATTATATTGTTCTACATAAGACGTATTTATAGAGAAATTAATTTAAAATCTAAAATGACTCATTAAAAAAATCAATATTAAGATAAAAAAATTATCAAATTTTGTACAGTTTAAAGAATTTTGAACGCGTCAATTTTAGCGATCGCCCTTTCCTCATTCTTCCGTGAGTTTGATTATTTATTTCCTTTATGGTTATTTAGATATGTCCTTATTAAATCATTTACTATACCAAAAAATAAAGACTTTGTCTAAAATCCATACATTGCCCTATAACGGCTTTGCATAATTTTTGTAGTCTCTTGAAAAATATAAATAATATGTACGTACAAATTAAATATTTATGTGATATTTCATGTTCCTATGTTGTGTTTGCCAATAAAAGTGATAGATAACAATTTTGAATTTCATTCTCGTGATTTTTTTCCCTTAAATCCTATGTGAAATACTCATTTTTACAGTTCTGGAAGAGTTGCATGTTTTGTGTTTTCTGAACAAACTCGACACAATATATTATCACAATGTAAGGTGTAAGAACACAATAAGACTGCATATAGTATTTATATAATCAGAAAGCTGCATAACGCATAACTCATTACAGTGATCATATTGAGCAAATAACTTATCACCTAATAAATGAACATTACTCTTGTAACATAAGAGATTGGTTGAAGTATTAAACATCTGTATTACTCAACATGTAAAATGGTGCAAATTAACACTTCAATATCGATAATAGTCTAAACGGCAATAGCTGTAAAGTTAGTGGATCGGTACAAAGTGTATTAACAATATAAACCTGTAACAAAATGCAGAGCTTTGTGTACAACAACTGTATAGATTGATATATTTGCTATAATATTATGTTTGTCTGTAGAATAACTAGTAGTAAAGAAAATATCCTGTTTAACAAACAAATTCAATACAATCATAAATATGGTTACTCATTATAATAATGCATTATCGTCATAAAATATGACTTATTGTTTCAGTATGAGGTTTGAGATATTGGTTTCTTTCTATTATCATTATCTGTATAAAATAAATATTTTTCCTTATTGTTTCTATGGATTTTAATGGTACTGTATAAAAATGTATTTGTGGTTCTAGTCTTTTCTATGGCACTAACTTTAGTGAATAATAACATGAAACAAATTCAATATTTGAAGCGCCCTTGAGGTATATTTATACGAAAATGGCGCTATATAAATTATCCATGATAATAATAATAATAATGGACAGCTGTTGGTTATGTCTGTATGTAACAGTGGTGAGGCCCAGAGATATTCGTACAACTAACCAGCCTTAGTTTTATCATCCTCTCACCAAGTTTACTACGATTACTTTCATCACCAATAGCAATAGCCAATGGGTAAATAGGTTTTACTTGTGCGTAATATAATCTGAGCTCACCAAATGAAAAGAGAGCCCAAAAGGGTATAGGAACAAATAACGTATTTACGAATGTGTTTTTACTGGTAACACATCTATATGTTATAAATATTTATACTTGCACTTCTATGCTGAAAGCCCAAAAATACTCATTTAAAGTTTAAGTTTTCTAAACTTATTATTCTTCATTCTGCTGTTCGTGACAATTGCATTATTTTGTGGTTTTAGCATGCTTGTGGGCAAGTTATAAATTTTAAAATGTATAAAACAAATTGGCAATTATTATTATAAATAATTAAAAAATGATAACCACCTACTTAATGAGAATTCCATTTATCACAGCATGGCTCAGTCCTTAATTGATAAAATTATACAATTATCCGTGGCTAATGCTGTGCTCTCCGTTTAGTCAAATTACACCACCGAATTATCATTTGGGGATACTAAATATTCTTATATCGGGTAAACTGCACATCCTAACCAAACTCAATACAAACAGCTCCCTTACACAGCTGACATACTGCTGAGTATACTTTACTCTACAAAGTTAAATCAGTAATATCTATTGTTATTATATAACATTCATTAAGTCTTGTTGCTCCAGTATGGGTGTGTACAACCTTGAAGGTTCTATTTGTTAATAAATATATTTAATAGTAAAAACAATTCAAATCCTTTTAATCTAGCAGCACTTTCATGAGAATACTAATAATATTATAACAAATTAAGCCATTCAAATAATACAACTTGGACAGAAGAAACATGACGTATACTTTTATAGAATGCACTTTCAGTGTCTTTGATTTTATGTTTTTAGCAGTTGTAGCAACTACATTGCAGTTTCGAAAGGGAAATCATAATATCAATAATTGACATATAGTAAGAGATGTCTTCGAAATAAAAGTATGCTATTGTAATTTTTAATATTGCAGTATAAAAAATTAGGCCCAGGAGTAATTATTGTTTGTTGTGACTGCTAACTGAGATTTTAATGAAATGTGAATTAAAGAGTATAAAATATTCTTACAATATTTAAAGCAAAATGTGGCAACTGGAGTCACTGAGCAAGTGTACTGAATCTGACTTTTAAAATATAAATAAAACAATTATATTTAACAAGATACAAACTATCTGGTGATTGATATAAGTTCGGAACAAATAATTATAGTCAAAATATACAGTATTTAACATTAAAATAACTATATTTAACCAAAATTCTTACAAGTTTAAATAAAATGTTAAAAACGCTGATCACTTTAAAACAATTTACACTTTTAAAAGATATTCGTAGAAAACTTAATGATAAAAGCACGCATAGTCCATAAAGTGCTACATAAATAATGCACTACAATAATAATAATAACATTGGCAAGTATTAATACCGTGCTTCTTACATTTACTAATAATATAATCCTTTCCTTTACCACCTCTGATACGCACTTCTTAAAGCTTTTATTTTACCTGGAAGAATAAAAAGAACTCTGAAGTTTGTGACTGATGAGACTTGTCTACAGCCAGTGGATTGTTGTAGACTCGAGTCCATCGCCAGCTATGAATGGGTATTTACATGCTAATGGATTTTCATTGCATTCATTTTCATTATTCCATTTAAGTTAAAAAAGACGTCTTGATTGCAAATCTTTGGGTCTGCAAACATTCTCAAGAAATGAAATGCCGGAGAAGTCACAACATAAGATACAAATAAACTTTTACTGACTGGGTAATGTTCGCTTTATATCTTCTTTCGTTCGCACAATTAAAACAATAAAATAGTACAATATAAATATGTTACTAGACAAGTGTAAAAATGTAAATGCAGTTTATTGGAAATTGTTCTCGGGTGTTGGGGGCCAAGTTTTGACATGTTTAGGAATGTTGAGTTAATCCAAATATCGTGAAATCCAACGGTATGTAAATAATATTAATATATTACGCGTGTAATGGAATTGACTATCATTGTTATTATATTACGGCCTCCATCAACTGAGAACTGAAGGGACGGGACAACTTATTGAATAGGTTAAAATGCGTGGTATAGAGAGCTTCATTTTTTTAAAACGGCTATCTATCGAGAAAATATAATATCATGTATAAAATATCCAGTTAAGTGTGAAACACTCCACCCAACCATTAGGCACCTTTATTGTGTGACTCCACTGCTTCCTTTTGCTCTATTTAAGGTACGTCGGTATCATTTATTACTATTGGAGAAGACAGGCCTACAATATGGCGCATTCCCATCACAATACTACCCCTTTCCTTCGGAGGTAGGAATATAACATCTAAAAAGTTAATCTTACCACGTTGATGACTCAATGTAGGTGATCATTTCAATGCGAAATACAGTTAAAACTTCCCTTGCTCGAGGGAGGGTTACCTTATTAAAACTACAGAGGAAGACTACGAATATCTATACAAGTGGTAGTTTCAAACAGATAGTATGCAATTTAAGAAAAAAAAAGATCACAGATAATGCAGAGATGTACGTGAGGGTTTTGCCATATTGTAAATATATTGTCCTCTGCCGCAACTGGTACTATTTACATTTAAAATATTACTTTATATAACTGTAAATATAACAATATGTATGTCAATCGATATAAAATTGTATGGAGGGCTTGTAGATTACAAAAATATGAAAAATTATTCCGGTGAGCGCAGGTTTTAGTGGAGTCACATTCTTTCCTATTCCTAACTCTCTTTAGCCCTATGATTTATACTAAAATTACAGTTAAAAAATACACAAAGAGATCACACAGTTAAACCTTATACATGTATATAAACAAATCTCATAAGTATTAAATCGTATTATAATGTATATGGAGCGAGTAACAATAAACCTTCGGTATCTTTTGGCTTTTATGTCGGCCAATGACGATCATGGTCATATTGGTGTCTTTTTGAAAGATTCATCCATATTTATGAATACCGCAGGCTTACTGCGCCAATTATTTTCCCGAGAAATAATCCTAGTTTGTTTATTTGATAGAAACATACTTTAACGAAAAGGTATTCAGCATTTTTTGAATAATTTTTATGCGCCGAAGATATTACTATTATCAGAAGTTTACAATTTATCTACCTAATACTATTCTTTTTTACATCGAGATTTGGAATAAAATTTTTAATTGTCATCCTGAAACATTTCCTACGGCGCAGTTAATATTAAATCGAATTTCCAAAATATCCTAACAAAATAGAATATCCCTTTGTGAAGTAGTTTCCATCCAAGCACCTTTCTACGCTATGGAGAAAAACAGGGCGGGCTGTCACTGCGCCAGTTGGGGTGGCGGGGGCTTGAACTCCTGCGGGGCAGGAGAGCCCTGGGAGAACTGCTGGAAGGGCGGCGCGTAGCACTGCGGGAAGTACAGCTCGGGCTTCACGGGCGGCAGGGCACGCAGCAGCGGCTGCTTGCTGTCGAGTAACGGGTTGCAGTTGTTGTTGCGGCGGTTCTTGGCAGCGTGAGGGTTCATGTGGTTGTCGATGTGCTTCTTCACCTCCGGCTCCGTGGCGAAGCGCCGCCTGCAGTTGGGCATGGGGCAGCAGAAGGGCCGGTCGCCTTGGTGCGTGCGCGTGTGCTGGTCCAAGATGGCCTTCTGGCGGAAGTCCTTTCCGCACTGCCCACACTTGTAGGGCTTCTCCCCTGTGTGGATGCGAAGGTGTTGATTGAGGATAGTCCTCTGTCGGAAAAAGCGCGGGCAATATACACAGCCATAGGGTTTCTCGTTGGTGTGAATACGCAAGTGTTGCGTGAGGTGAGACTGCTGCCGGAAGCGCTTCCCGCACTCAGGACAGGGGTAAGGCCGGGACTCGATGTGGATACACCCGTGCTGGAGGAGTGTGGACTTCTGCTTGAACTCTTTCTGACAGATGGGGCAGCGTACGTAGAGGGGCATGCCCGCAGAACGGCCGTGCTGGATGACATCGGGCAGGCCCTTGCCGCCCCCCGCACCCTTGAGATACTGCAGGGCACTGAAGTTTGCCCCGCCGAACACCGAGTGACCGAGCCCCTTGGGGTCTTTGAAATAGGCGGGGTACTGTACGGAGTCCGTGGGGGAGAAACATCCGTTTCGGTTTTGATCCGGGTGGGAACTGTCTGCGTCGCCAAAGGTAGAGGCCACTTCTTCTTTCCCTTCGTCTGGTGGGAAGGGCATATCCTGCGGCCAGAGGGTCGGAGTCATTCCGTTCTTGAAAATCAAGTGTGGGGATACATCTGAAAAGCACATGAAAAATCGGTTACTAAAATATGTTGAGATTTTTAATAATTTGCGCATAGTAATTGTTTTACGATTTGAATTCATCAGAACGAGTACGGACTGCGATTGAGCTTCGGATGAAAATATTTTTTAATTAAATTACTTACTGTCGAGTAAGGGAGAATATGACTAGGAAATGAACAGAAGGCCAATCGGTGAGAGAGCAAATCATGATCTTCAATTCGTAATAGGGAGTCGCGCAATATTCTCATCTTACTACTCTTACTAAGTTTACAAAGAACGATTTAGGGATAAAGCGTGTCTCGGAAGCTCGGCGACTGGAAAGCACAGGAGAAGATGAGGAAGGTGGGTCACCGAGAGAAAGGGGTTTGGAGAATGCACAATGCTCTGTAAATGAGAATATCGCTCGCCTTGATGTGTGCGGACGTGCTGATTCAGGATGGCCTTCTGGCGGAAATGTTTGCCGCACTCCCCGCACGAGTAGGGCTTCTCACCGGAATGGATGCGCAGGTGCTGGTTGAGGATGGCCCGCTGGCGGAACGTGCGCGGGCAGTACACGCAGGCGTAGGGCTTCTCGTTGGCGTGGATGCGGAGGTGCTGCGTGAGGTGCGACTGCTGGCGGAAACGCTTGCCGCACTCGGGACAGCCATAGGGCCGCGAGTCCGTGTGGATGCGCTCGTGCTGCAGCAGCGTGCTCTTCTGCTTGAAGTCCTTGCCGCAGGTGAGGCACTTGAAGAGGCGCAGGTCTCCGTTCGGGTTGGGCTTGCGCGGCTTGGACATGAGCCCGTCGGCGACGTGCACTCCCTGCTGGATGATGTCGGGCAGCGCGCTGCGCAGGTCCGGCATGCTGCCGTACTGGTGGCCGTCGGGCAGCGCCAGCTGCAGCGGGCCGCCGTCCCCCAGCGGCAGCATGGCGCCGGGCTGCTTCAGGTAGTGCAGGCCCGGGAAGCCGCCCGGCGCCAGCATGTGGCCGCCCGCCGGGTGCTGGCTGCGCGCGTAGTGCGCTGAGTACTGCTGCTGCAGCTCCTGGTGCTGCTCGGCGGGGGACGCGTAGCACGCGCCACGCTCCAGCGGCTCCGGCGGCAGGTGCGCCGGGGACGGCTGCTGCGCCAGCTGGGGCAGCTCCTGCTCGGACAGGGCGGGCTGCTCCCCCGGGGAGGGGCTCCCGAGCTGCTGCTGCTGCTGCTGCTGCTGCTGCTGCAGCTGCTCGCTGTCCGCCTGGTGCGGGGAGCCGCCGCTCGGTGGCGACTGGTGCTGCCCCCCTCCGTATGTCCCGTCCAGGACTCCGCTCCCCCACTGCCCTTGTCCCCGCTCCATTCCATCTTTGTAAAGTACATAGGGCGCTCCAGTATCTGAAAGCAAAGAAATTTTCCTGTTATTTATGATTCATATTTATCGTATTGTACAAACAGGTACCTACTATGTACTTAAAGTGTTCGTTCATTTTTATTGCATAATTTTTTTTATCTACATAAAATATACCCAGAAGAAACCGAACTTATTTTTTTTTAGATTTATGTATTTAATTTTTAAACAAAAAATCTTCAATCCTCTTCGAAGTACTCTCTACTGGCACTAATACACTTGTCCAATCTTTTATTCCATTGCTCAAAACCTTTTTAAAATTCGTCTTCTGTGATGCCCGACAGCGCCTCCGTCGTTTTTTTCTTCACTTCGGTAATGTCGGCAAAACGCTTTCTTTTCATGACTTTTTTCATTCGGGAAATAAAAAAAAAGTCGCAGGGGGCAAGATCAGGTGAGTAAGGAAGATGGGGCACAGGGGTCATGCCATTTTTGGTCTAAAATTCACGCACAGATATGGCTGTGTGAGCGTTATTGTGGTGGAAAAACCAGTCGCCCGACTGTCACAAACCAGGTCCCTCCAGACTGAACTCCAAGTCACTACAGACAGCTTCACAATTTCTTCAATAGTCTGTCGTCGATCTTCCAGGATGATTTCGCGATTTTTTTAAACATTATTATCGGTTCGGGCCGTGGACAAATGACCAGAGCGAGGTTTGTCGTCAATTAACATTTTACCATTTTTAAAACGGGAAAACCACTCAAACACTTATGTTTTCTCAATAACATCATCCTTAGAGGCCGTTTTTAACATTTCAAGAGTTTCTGTGCTAGTTTTTCCGAGCAAGAAGCAAAAGTTTGCGGCCGCGCGCGCTGTTCATGAGAATCAGTCATTGCAAAAACGACGAGCACACAAAACAACCGTCACTAAAAAATTCACAAAAACCCAACGGGACCTTCTCTAGCGACGACGTTCAGCTAAATGACTCGTAAATGGTGGCTCTATACGTCCCTAGCGGCAGAACGCGGTACTACAAAAACTCTGCTCACAACAACACGAGTTCGGTTTCTTTTGGGTACCCCCTCGTATATGTATTTTGAACTTTTTTGCAATTAATTTAAATAAAATATTTGAAAACATTTGATTTTTATCTAATGTTTGCAAAAGTTTTTTTTAATGATAAAAATGCAATAAAATGCTTTTAATTACCATGATATATTTGATCAAGATACACTGCACTCGGTGTACCAATTCAGTGCCCTATGCACTATGGTGCGGATAAGGGAAAGTCATTTATGTGAAATGTTAATAATACAATTATATACCTATTTTTGAGTACTTTCTTATTTGGCCCAATGCGCACTTTACACGGGACCGAAAACTGTACAGTTTCTTGTTCAGAAAACTTAAGGTACCTACAGCCCGTCAAAAGACACGCTAAACATGTATATTTTTGATCGCGATCATAAGTTATTATCGTATGTTTACACGCAGGACATTGTTAATATAGCTAATAATGTAGGTGAAACGGCATTTATTAAAAAAAAAAACTAATAATGTAAATATATGTTATTTGTTTTTTACGTTTTTAAAAACCATTCAATATATCAATATCTACTTAAGCTTTTACATAATAATTAATAATAATAATAATAAAGTTTTTATTCAGAGGTGGTGTGTGCAAGCCTCTGAGGTTCATATGTAAGAAAACTTAGAAAGAACTAAATATTTAAAAAATATTTAAAAAAAAATACAAATAAAAATTTAATCATATACTCGATTAAGGCGGTTTCAGCATTTGAAGCCACCGTATGTACAGTGTATAAAAAAAAACATTAACTATTAGGTCAGCCAAACGTCGCGCCGACCATTCAATATTCCATACAGTTTTCACTTTATACGGGACAGTTCGCAAACTGCACAAGAAACTAAACAGTTTTCTGTCCCGAATAAAGTGCGCATTAGTAAAATAATCAGGTTTTAGGTTCTAACAAAACCACGGTAAATTGAGTCAAGTGGTGTAGATCGAACTTTACAGTAACGGATAAGCATTATGTTGTATCAATTGATTTCGTTATTATTAATCTGTGGAATATAATTTTACCGTTCAGTCGATAACAGAGTCGGATATCCGGTGATAAAAACTCCACAGAGCAAAAGCGCGGAAAATTGATCGTGAATCGAAACGAGCTTTTTATCGCCAAACGCCGCGTATCAAGAAATGAGATCGTATTGTTAACTTATCAACATGACCATTTTATTTTTTCACCGTTAATCGAGAAATAACGACCGTTACAATCGGTAATAAGATATCTGTGTCCGGTGAAATATCTATTCCCATAACAATGCACTCCATTACTGACCAAAACGTGACCATCTTCTATCTTTAGTGCTCCTACTAAAAGGTGTTAATTGTCAATGACCAATGGTCACAATACGAACTGAATTGTCACCTCCGCTAATTCTGTCGTTTTTCTCTGAATGGAGACCATAAAAAGTTACAAAAGCTAACATTATCGGAACATAATATCGTTCAAAAGCAGCATAGGTGCTCCGCAAGGATCAGTGATTGTGACATTGTGATTCTGTCAGACTATTTATAATTCTTGGTCGAAGGATAGGACTTATTTTTATTTTTAGTTCCAACTATGGGAAATATTTTTTTGGTATTTCGTTCTTAACGCATTTGTGAACTTCAGTTTTGCATAAATTTTATTCAGCTTCATAAGCATAATATTTTTTGAATGGGTTAAGATTTAAATCGGTAAATAAAAATGTACCGAATTGTTTATTGTCACGACTTAGCTTAAAGTCAATCAGCGTTTGATGCCGATGTATATTTTGTGGAAGTACAATGGCATTTAATTCAATGAAATTAGCAGATAAACGTGAATCTTAATAAGTTAAGGTTCGCGGAAGGCGATCTAAATGGATTTTTTTTACCACGCTTGAAAACTTTAACTAATTTTGATTACTTTTCAATGCAGATGTTATATAATAATATAGTAAACAGAAGACAAAGAGTATTGAGATGTGTGGGCTTTTTAACTAATAACGATTTTACTTATATCGTAAAACAATTATATTATTTATAGAAATCGAAAAATAAAATGGTCATGAAATAATTTCATGCACATGCCGTTTGAATGATGAAAATGTTATCTTTTGAAAAAAATCCTTATTTTGATAAGCATTTTGTAAATGGAAAATCACAACATTTCATTTAATTGACAAGAGTTTATAAATCAAATCACTTAAACATATTTGCACAAAACACAAAAAAATTCTCCAAACGATATTTAAAAAAACTCCTCTTATTGAAGAAAAAATAATTAAAATAGTGCTAATTAATCCCGTTATTAAATTCATCTACTTACATTATAAAACGCAAATTGATTTGATCATTGATAAAATGAATCAAATTACTCCCACAAATCCAATCAATGTCACGAACAATATAAGAAGATTGAATCATCCGAAGAGCATTCCATTTTTTGTGCGAATAAAATTCCGTAGTCTCGTTTCAAGTTGCAAGTTGTGGCAAGTTGTGGCAAGGTTGTTGTAAGTTTTTTCTGTTTCTGTAACCAGTTTTACCCCTATCAATGGAAGTCTCGGCTTTCCACTTGCGGGTGGCAAATTCATTGAAGGTTTTTTCTCTCGAAGTACAGATTTACAGCGTTACAGTGCCACGCAGGACGTGCCTGGACTTCATACCGTAAATTGCCGGTCCACACTATACACACAAACGGGAAAAACTACTCATAACATTCGCATTTATTTAAGGATAGTTCTTTATTTGTTTTAATTTTTTAACCAGAAAAGTAACATTATTTTCGTTCTTGTATGTATGACAGTATGACAGATGGTCCGTCTTCTTCGTGATGAGTTTTCCGTGGTTTTCTCACCATCTCTGGCAGATGCGGAGAAGTTGTCAGTTGAAGAAGTCAGTCAATGAAAGAAAATCCACTTGATGAAATATAAACCTTGTAAATCACAAGCAAGGTAAAAAATAAAAGTAACTCCCATACAAAAACATATTTAAGGCAGACAGAGGCAGACTGAGCAATATTTGTAATTTTAAAATAAATATTTACTACCCATGAAAAATTAAACAAAAGTATTGATAATGAATACCTCAGCACGGGACTTGCCCAGTGGGGTATTTCATAGAGTACTAAATTAATATGTAAAATAAATCAAATAAATACGGTACGCAAAATAAATAATTTAATAAATACTGAGATATTATTATGAGGTTTATTTTTTTTAAATAGCCTAAGCCTTACGTGTCAACAACAATTGGTTCACGTTGTTAACACCAAGTCAGTTAACCACAATGACTTATTGTGTATTATCGATAGAAGTAGAGCCTACCTTGTTATATTATTACCGCTGTTATTACCTGCACCAACTTTGTTCTCAGCCAATCACTGTGACCATAATACATTAATCCACAAATATGTGCGTAGATTTTCACGGTCGTTGTTGATTCTAAAAAATGTGACAAGGTAATCCCAAAAAACGACACAAATATAGTTAATCCACAAGTTCACGTCTATATTATACAGTAGGCTTTTAAAAAACTTATAGGTTGCGGCGTATTTTTTTTCCGATGCAACACAAATACAGGGTGTAACAAAACTCGATGTACAAGCGGGAAACCAGTGAATCTTAATCGTATTTAGAGACTATTGTGTAATATGACTTTTTAATCTAAGCTTGAAAAAGTTTTTTTTTCTTCTTACACAAGTTTTCATAAGTATGTCAGATTAAGTAAAATTGCTCCAATTCTTATTAAAATGCGTTTTGTAATTTTGCTTTCTTTACGGAAAGTATTAATTTGAGTAAATACATGATATTTGATAACAATTTGCAAAAAAAAAACGAAAAAAACTTCGTACTCAATTTTTTCGAAAACTAGGGGTCAAATCAAAATATTTTACTCAACAAATCGACTCTCCAAATATGGTGTAGATTCACTGGTTTCCCGCTTGTACATCGAGTTTTGTTACACCCCGTATAATAGTACTGAAAATGAAATATTTTTTATTAATTCGATTCTGAATTAATAAAAAATTTATAAAAATATTAATCCTAGAAAAACTATGTTTGTATGTACATAAGGAAAAATACCCGTATGTACACCAAATGCAGTGTATCTTGATCATTTTATTACATGATAACAATAAAGATAAGTTGGAGAAATACAGGAAAATGTCGCTAAAAATCACAGTAATGCGTTTCCTAAAAAACAATGATTTTAATATGAGAGTTTTTGGATGTTGGTACATAATTAAATTGATAATTTTTTCACTAACAAAACAATTCTAGGCGCAAGCAAATATCGGAGAAAAACCATGATTTATTTTACTATCACAACAATTATAGTGCTACAATTAATAAGTATGTAACAAAATTATCGGTATTTTAGTTAACGGTCAAATGATAAAATTTAAAAAATGTCCACTTTTTAACAATTAAACTTATAGTCATATTATTATTATTATAGTACAACCTCCTTGAGTCATACTTACGAAATAAACAATAAAATACATTACAATTTGACATCTCAACAAAGACAAGAAGTCTACAAGTATTTAGACACACTCAAAATGTTGTTAATAAAATACATAATCACGTAATATTGTATTCTATTATAAATATAAGCAGGTTGCCACCAAATATACCTACGCCTACCTTCATATAAATAATACAATTTATACATGATTAAAAAAACACGGTCGGCTAAATACTGACTAAGCGCTCTTGACAGCGCTCTTGAGCGCGATTTCTCGCGAAAATAGCGCTTTATAAATCATCCATAAATAAATAAATAAGCGATTAGTGGCATATAGAGCGGGCTTTCAAGCTTTTATGCTAAATACATTAGATATAAAAAAATCAAATGTGGGGCACTAGGCGAGAAGATTTTTTCAACCAATTAATTTAGACAGCTAGTAAATTATTTCGTTCGTCCACTACAATAATTACGTAAATACCATTTTCAATCGGTACATATTTTAATATTTAGAGAAAAATTAAGTCAACATTTTATTGTGTGACGGATTTTGTGCCTTATTCACTTAGAGGAACACAATTTAAATACATAAAATATTTATTTTTTAAATTTCTTGTTGTAAATTTATTATAAAATCTTGGTACATCTCTACTTATAAATTACTTGTGAACAATAATTAGCGCTTTTCCCCAGTGACGGGCGTCCTCACTTGGCCGTGAAATAACACTACGATCAAGTGACAGATCATCCTCAAAAGGGTCAACCAAAACATTAGGTAAACTACTGCAAAGTAAGAAGAAAAAATTATATATTTAATCCATGTGTGATGTGTACCTCGTACCTATTATACGAAATTGTTTTCAGATGCGATTTTCTTGGTTTTAAATCTGATTTGGATAAAAGTGATGCATATAAGCTAAAGAAACAATAAATTCGATTCGCGAAACTGTAGTACCTATCTATAAAATCAAGACGTCCAAAATTTTCATCATAAAAAGAAGTGTAAGATAAATGATAATTTAATGATAGTTACAGTACTTAACTATCCAACTATTTGGCTGTTGATAACAGGAATGCATTCGTCTTATTGAAATGTTATCCACGCGAATGGTAGCCGCCCACCAGTGGCGTACACTCCATATAGGCATAAAAGCAGTGCCCACCCTACAGAAATAGCATACAAATAAAAAGTGCAATTACTTATAATTTGAAATATTAGGTCCTTACATATGAAATTGGCGTTTTGTATGGGAGGAACATAAAGTTGATTTTTTTAAAGTATAATATATTTATTTAATCAAAGTATGTCCCCATTGCTATCTATGCACTTTTGCCATCTCATAGGTAGTTCATCGATCCCTTAACTAAAATAACCATTCGGACGGGAATCATCAATAAAATCTTTGAAGTCGGTTTGGACTGCCCCATCGGAGTTGAATTTTTTCTCTTGCAAGAAGTTATCCAAATTTCGAAAAAATAGTAATCTGTTGGGGCAAGGTCCGGAGAGTACGGTGGATGTCCTAGACATTCCAATTGAAGCTCTTCTAATTTGGTAGCCGTCTGTTGTGCAGTGTGTGGTCTAGCGTTATCATGAAGCAGCAGTGGCCTAGAGCGATTAACCAGCCTCGGTTGTTTAGCAGCTAGCTTTTCCATCATGGTTTGCACTTGCTGACAATTGACATCTGCAGTAATCGTCTGGCCAGATTTAAGAAAGCTGTAGTGAACGACACCAGCACTAGTCCACCAATTGCTCAAAAGTAACTTTTTTGGAGTCAATTTTCGCTTGGGGCATGGTTTGGCTGGTTCGGCAGGGTTCAGCCATTGCGATGAGAGCTTCCGATTATCATACAGGATCCACTTTTCATCACAGGTAATGATTCGATTCAAAATCCCTTCATTATTGTGCCGGTTGAGTAATGCAACGCAGCAGTCAACGCGCGTTTGTTGATTTGCTTCACTCAATTCGTGAGGTACCCACCTTTCAAGCTTTTTCACCTTCCCAATTTGCTTCAAGTGGATTAAAAAACAGTTTTATCACTAACACCGCAGCCTGCAGCTAGCTCGGACGTGGTTTGCGATGGATCCGCTTCCACAATCACCTTCAATTCTTCATTATCAACTTTGGTCTCCGGCCGTCCACGGGGCTCGTTCTGCAGGTCGAAATTTCCAGAACGAAAACGTTGGAACCAAAAACGCACTGTGTTTTCTTTTGCGGCACCGTCGCCATACACATCATTAATCCTTCGAGCCGTTTCTGCAGCACTGGTGCCACGGTGGAACTCGTACTCGTAAATAACGCGATATTTCAAGTTTTCCATTTTGTAAACTGAGTGACGCAAAGAAAAAAACAAATGAGTTATAATTTTTAAAACACAAATACTTGAGTAAATAGCTATATAAATTTGAATTTGGAATTCCTAACCTAAGAGAAGATATTTGAGATCAAAGTTGCCAGTACGGCAAAACGCCAATTTCATATGTAAGGACATATCATTAATAATTAATAAATGTGAATGTGTGCGTTAATTTTCAAACTAAATTTGTCATTTAAAGTGTTAAAGCTTTATGTGGTTAATTTTACTAGTGCTAAAATGAAGCCTTCGCGCGCCGGCACGGTGCGGGATAGCGTACTGGATAGCACGTTTTCTCTTTTGACTCGGCGCGGCGCAGCGTGATATCGCTTTCGGTCGTAGGATCGACCCCTAACACTGAATTTTTTAATATACATTTTTTCTAATACCTATGTAGGTATTTCGTTTTTTTTTATAAAGAATTTTTTAATCTACGAATATACATAAAGGTAAGTACTGGCATGAATTAAAATTTTTAAAACATTTGTTTCGTTAGATGGGTTTATTCAATAGAATTATTGTTTGTTTTTTATACTGCCTACCCTGATTAAAACCTCTGTGCACGCCACTGCCGCCTACCTTTGCATTTTGTTTTTTGCACATTGATGTTATAAATGGCAAACGATAAAAACCTTGTTCACCGTTTGACATTGACATTGCCGCGAATGCAAAAAGCTGTTCTGAATACAGAACACAAGCCTCACGAAGGCGGGAATTGTTACCGAATTAGACAACCATTCTGCTGATTGCTGTTTACACTAAGTATTTTTTACGCTGCTAATAAATAATAAAGGTGCCAACTTTTATAAATATTTATAGATCTCCAGGCATAGTCATGAATGAGCAACCTTTTATACTACTCTCCCTTATTCGCACCCAATAGTGCATAGGGAACTGCATTAATACACCACATGCAGAGAATCTTGATAATTTAAAAAGAAAGAAACTGTAAACTTCATGTAAATGAAAGCAAGACGACCAGTCTTGACGACCAGACGCTTCAGTGTCAGTCCAAGATATCAAGTATGAAATATTTTTTTCCAATAAATATTTCACATTGACCCTTATCGAGACATGAACTAGCGACCTCTTGCATGACAGCCCAACGCGCTACCGCCACACCACGAGGTGGGCAGATTCGACTCT